>CAJQZN010024203.1:0-16048 GCA_907164685.1 Colias eurytheme | reverse complement strand
TACTTTCGCATTTATAATATTAGTATGGATGTATAAGTAGATACTGACTTTTATTTTTCAAGTGAAAGTTCTATAAGCGAGTTGAGCGTAATATTTCAAGGTCGCGTCATGGCAATACCGTCGCGTCATGGAGTAAGGCGACAATTTTGGTATCTTTGAATCTTGCCAAAGAAATTTCACTTCTGACACGTGTTCTCTTTTTTTTTAATTTATTATAACGTAAAATGGTAATTTAAAATTTGTGTGTATGTATTTCAGCAAACACGGGTTATATGGAACAGGTGGTGGTAGAGGCGGAAGGTTCTAGAACGGCTCTACAGCAACCTCAGCAGATGCATCCCGTAAGTTATCTATATTCTATAATATACTAGTACTCCGCCCCGGCTTCGCCCGTGGAACCTACATGTTTAAACTATCCTATCTCTCAAGTTGGATCGAACTGCACATGGTGTGCGAATTTTATTATAATCGGTTAAGGGCCGATTTTTCAATGCTTGGATAAAACTTATCCGTCCAATAAAGTATTACACGATAATATTAAAATGTCACGTAAACTGTCAAATACGGGCAATTAGAATACATTTTCAAAATGGTTGTTTTATACATTAAACGACGAATAAGTTTTATCTAAGCATTGAAAAATCGGCCCTAAGTGGTTTAGGAGTCCATTGAGGACAAACATTGTGACACGAGATTTATATATATTACTAGCGGTCCGCCCCGGCTTCGCCCGTGGTACATATGAAAAATAGATGTTGGCCGATTCTCAGAGTTACCCGATATGCACAGAAAATTTCATGAGAATCGGTCCACCCGTTTCGGAGGAGTATGCAGACTAACATTGTGACACGAGAATTTTATATATAAGATTAAGATGTTAAATTATTAAATTCTTTTTTTTATGTAATTTTTATTAAACTCTCACACCTCCTATTTCCAGTCAGTTTACGCCGTGAATTGAACTGACTGGCAAATTCATATTATTAATATGATCTCAATAACTAGCCATGTTTATTTATGGTATTACTAGCTTTCCGCCGGCGGCTCCGCCCGCGGTTTCAAAGAATAACTCGCATAGTTCCCGTTCCCGCGGAATTGGACCAGTAGTTCCTGAGATTAGCGCGTTCAAACAAATAAACTTTTCAGCTTTATAATATTATTATAGATTTGATAAAATTTCCGAAAATGACCTTCGATGTTTCGACCGAGTTTTGTGTATTTAAATTACTCATATTATAAAATCCATTTCAGAGTTTTTTTTTTATGCAACCTGGTAGATATTCCATAGTATATTTAAATTCTTTATTTTTACAAATGTGTGTGTGTTTATTAAAGAGAAAAACAATCGTTTTGGTATTTTTTTTTTCATTAAAAACAGATAATAATACAAAAAAATGTTGTGTGGTTTTATGAAACCACGGTAAAAGTGAAACTGTTCGAACGGTTCCGAACACTGCTTTGTGTAGCGCATGTCGCGTGACGGTCCGCGATACACGCGACATGCGCTACACAGACCAAACAGTTTGAGACGATGTAATAAAAGTTTCACTTTAAAAATGTTTTATCCTTTAAGGTGGGTGGTGTAAGACAACAGCAGTATGTATTGGCGACGCCCGGACAAACGGCGACCCCTGTCTCGCAGGTAATGTAGCATTGATTATGTTAAGAATGTCACATTATGCCTTACGAAAAGGTTCTAATTTTTTCAAGCAATAATAATTGTCTCTGTGGTACATTCTGGTTTACTTAAATTACCAAGATTAAAGAAATTAATGTCTATGTTGATATTCTATCTTACTAACAAAAATATATGTTGCATCGCAAATTTCGACATTCGCAAGGGTATCAATACTTACAGGATACTTCCCGTGAACACAGAATCTTGAAAATTTGCACGAAGTAGTCTTACAGCATAGAAAGAGGGAAAATTGTGAAAACTATAAATTTACAATTGCATCAGACAGGTCAATACGGAACCCTCGCTGTGCGAGTCCAACTCGCGCTTGACCGGTTTTATTTATCCATACTTCACTACATAGTATAAAACAAAGTCGCTTTCACTGGCCCTATGTCCCTTTGTACGCTTAAATCTTTGAAACTACGCAACGGATTTTGATGCGGTTTTTTTTAATAGATAGAGTGATTCAAGATAAAGGTTTATATGTATAATAACATCCATTAAATAGTGGAGAAGTACTGTTATTTATGAGGTTTCTAATGTGATGTCGTAAAAAATTTCATTTTTTTCCGCTTACATTGCAAACGCAGGCTGAACCCTACGAGTTTTATCAAGATAATGTACTAAGCATGGACGTATAAAAAAAGACGGACGCCGTATTACGAACAAACAACGTGAAGCCACCATAGTAAGCTAGCGATCGCGTAAAGACAATAAACACGCACACACTCTCACCATAGTAAGCTAGTCGGCCGCCATTACGTCGTGAACTACCGACTGATTAACTGCGTCACTGTTTCACAAAAAATATTTAAAATGCCGTCTTGCGTGGTTAAATGGTGTCGCAACAGTACAATTTTAAATAACAAAACACAAGGGATTACATTCCACAGGGAAGCAAGTTATTTCTTTTATGTTTTAATGACAAAATTATTACGGCAAAATTTATAGAAAAAAATACAGCCGCCATTGTCATCAACACAGCTGTTGCCATGGCAACATGGCACACACGCATGGATGTTTCGCCGCCATTACTAGGCTTCACTCAATATTTAGGCGATATAACGTCCGTCTTTTTTTATACGTCCATGGTACTAAGTATTATACACATTGAAAAGGTCTACAGAAAAGTCCGCAGTGGTATATGTCTATCTCTTTTGGATAACCCACAATAACTTTTTTTGTCATTTACTTTTTACGACAAATAATGGCTAATTTTCGAAGCGATTTTAACCAATACAGCATTAATCCTTAACCAATTAAATACCTTGAATACATTGTTCATTTAAAATAGATCTATATGGCCCTTTACACCGTATGATTTAAGTGAATATTTTCGAAGATATTACAGATTTGAAAATTTCGGGACGTAGCGTTTGCGGCGGTACCGGCCGGCCGCCCGGCTATCTATTTTATACCCGTACGAAGTCCGAGCGGGCCGCTATGTTTTTATATACAACGTTCACAGTTTTTCTGTAGTGTATCAGCATTGCACCCGTGCGAAGCCGGGGCGGGTCGCTAGTAATATTATAAATGCGAAAGTAACTCTGTCTGTCTGTCTGTTACTCAATCACGCCTAAACTTCTGAACCAATTTTCATGAAATTTAGTATGGAGATATTTTGATACCCGAGAAAGGACATAAGCTACTTTTTACCCCGGGAAAATGACGCAATCCCGGAAATCCCACGGTAACGGGAACTATGCGGGTTTTTCTTTGACTTCCCGGGCGAAGCCGCGGGCGGAAACCTAGTTAACTATATTTATATCTACTAGCTTTACGTCCTATTTGTTTAAAATTACAAAAACCTTGGCCAAGAACTACTTTTTAAATTACATTAAAATTAAACGTATTTTTAGAGGATAGGGACAGACAGTCAATGGGAAATGCCTTTATGCAACTCTTCGACATCATCCATTAGGGTCTTATCGGCCGGCCAAGTCAGTTAACTGGTCGAAAAGCCACTATTTTTCGATGGAGGAATTCTACCTTCCTTCCTCCACACATTTACCTCACTAAATAAATGATACTGCATGTACTAAATAAATGATAAATATAATAAATAAATAATAAATAATTTATTTCAGACACAGAGATCCATATAAAATACATTTTATGTTAGTCAAATTAAAATATAAAATTTATGTTAGTATGCACATTGAAATTAAAATTATATACCATTGCAGGTGATATTCTGCGGCGGTAGTGTCGGTGGCGTCGGTGGCGTGGGCGGAGCGCCTGTCATTACAAGCGTACTGCCCGCCGGTGGGGCTGTACTCACTCCGCACCATGTGCATCAATGAGGGGGGAGGAAAAGGGACAAAACGCCCAAAAAGAAAAAGGGGGGCAAAACACCCATAAAGGAAAAGGGGGGGAGGAAAAAGGGGAGCAAAACACCCACAAAGGAAGAACGGGAGGGAAAAGGGGGGCAAAACACCCATAAAGGAAAAGGGGGGTAGGCAAAAGACCAGAAGGAAGGAGGAGGTTGGACTGAAGTGATATAGTGCTGGGGAAGTGTTATAGTGCAGGGGGAAAGTGATACAATGTGGGGGAAAGTGATACAATGTGGGGGAAAGGGAGACTGTGCAGGGAAAGTGACATAGTGTGGAGGGAGTGACATAATGTAGGAAGAAAGTGATATAGTGCAGGAGGAAATGATACAGTGACCTAATAGTGAATACAGCAAGTAAAGATAGGGTTGTGTTTCGTCTGTGTTGTGATATTCCCGTTATCATACTCCGCCCACACCAAGTGCACTAATTAGTTGAAACCACCAGGGAGGAAGCTCCTTTTCTAAAGGGGAGGGGAGATTGATGTAGTGCGGGGGACTGCAGCAAATAAACAATGTGGATATGATTGTGAAACAGTGTTGTGAGAAATGCAAGGGATTGATGACTAACTGGATAGTTAATCGGAAGGAGTATTTGTGCGAGGATTTGATGGTGTCAATCTGAGAGACTAGCTATGAATGGACTAGTGACATTGTGGAATTGAAAAAGGACAGTGCAACATCTATATATATAAAACTCAAAGGTGACTGATATAGTGATCTATCAACGCACAGCCCAAACCACTGGTCTCGGGCTGAAATTTGGCATGCAGGTAGATGTTAGGACGTAGGCATCCGCTAAGAAAGGATTTTCCGAAATTCTTGCGGGAACGGGGGACTGTGAACCAAACTGTGAATTGAAAATGGAGTCCAATAGTAGTGAGGAAATAAAATCGGAACGAGACAGTACGAAAATGTGGGAGCAGAATCGTCGAAACATAGTTAATCAATAGTGAAGTTTTGGAAAATGAAGAATATCAAAGTTTTAATATTGTAACATATACAAGTCCTGTGTGACAAATACTAATTCTGTTTTAACAATATCTAAAAACCGTTATCTAGTATCTAACAAGTTATCTAGACCAATAAAAAATGAATGAAGAGTTTTCATTTTTCCATAATTCCATGATCAGATCTCAGAATCTGGTCAGGATCCGGATCAGGTCAGCCTGATGATCATGGGAACAACTAGGAGGTTTCTCTTTCAATCAAAACTAGAATTTTCGAAATCGGTTCAGGCATCTTAGAGAAACCGAGATTTTTTTTTGAAGTTGTTTAAAAAATAAATATCAATTGCATACATAATTATGACCAAAATGACCAGCTAAGAAGCTACTCAGAAATCCGTTTGTTGGATAGACCATGTTATTTTTGACATGACATAGGTCAAGCCGAAATCAGCAAGGCATACTTTGTACTAATGAGCAGTGTAAATAAAGATGATTTGATCAGTGAAATTATGGGATACAAAAAAGGGATTATACAAAACCAAATAAAATAAATCATTAATACTATTTGAAATAAAATAAATTAATTTTCATAACCCATTCTTTCACTATGAAGACACAATTTATTATGTAAAGGGTTTTAAAGTGTTCTTTATCGAAACCTTTATTAATTTGCACTCCATCTAGAATGTCCTAGAAACAATCTAAGACAGGAGCTGTCTAATATTTTGTTAAACTTGTTTTTATTAGTTAAATTTGTTCCTTATTATACACCGTGACAAAATTTATGGCGGATTTCTGGTGAACTTTGATCTTTAAGAATTTTGAATGCCATAAATTTTGTCACAAGTTATACCAAGGAATACTTGTAAATATATATAGTAAATGTGTAGATCAAGCAATTTAGATGTTTTTGTAACGCTGTAGAGGCATTGTTTGTTACTCAATATGAATTTATAAACGTTCTGCTGAAAATAATATATAACAAACATACTTTATGCTTTGTATTACAGATAGTTTTTATGGTACATTAAGTCTGATATAAACCAATATACTTGTAAGAAGATTACTCTTTTTATTTATTCCATTGTATTTGTAGTTAATTCTACAGTTTTGTATATGATTACAAAGACATATCGCAAATTCAAGTGTTTTTTTATAATATGTTTTTAAAAGTCAGTTTTTTCCTAAAACACTCATATTTTTTATGGCCAATGTGAAACACATCAGAAAACTTGTGATAGGCATTCATCGTAAAAGGTTTTCTTAATATTGCATTGTTATGAAGAAATAAACAATTTTCTTGTAACATTTGTTTCCTTTTGTTATTTATTATAAACCAAAATATAGAACTAAAATATAAATAGTCCCAATGTGTTCATTGTTATTGGTTAATTTTCGTCGAGTTTCTTTTCACGCTTATTTTTTAAATTGTTTTCCATAAATATTAAGAACTCGATTATTGCAGTTTTTTAACTTGCCAACAAAGAAGAGACATTATAGAGAAGACTAAATGGTGTTAAAATATCATACCTGAAAGATATAACTAATACTTTTTTTACAGTCGATACCTATATACATAATCCTATATAGGTAATTTTAGTCATATGACTAAAATTACCTATAAAGTCATATGACTAAAATTTCGGGGCAAATTTCGGCGTAGCGTTCTCTTAATATTTTAAAATGTACTAAGTAGTGTAATGTTTTATAAATATTGCATTAAATAAACAAGTTTAAAGTGTACAGTTACTTTTTGTTTCATTTCTACTTGTCTGAAAGTAAATTAGGGGACATGAGTATTCACTTATGCTGCCTTGCATGAATTTATCGATTTCCATGACTCATGTTATGAGGACTGTGGACAATATTATAACAATGAGCTGTCACGCTATTCCCGCCAAAATTAGGCCACAGATGATATCGTTGATTGACACGCATGTTGACACGTGATCACAGATTAACAATCGATTTTAAACACAGATAAGGTTTTATATTTTTATTAGTGCTTTCAATACTGCAGTACATATTTTTATGATTTAGACATTAATACAATTAAAATTCACACGTGTTTTTCAATATTTAAAATGTTTTCGGCTTTTTAAAGTGAGAGCTATTTCTTGAAGTTGATTTTCATGAAAAGTTTTCTTGTCGTAATACTGAATGATCGCTTTTTTATTATATTCCTGAAAAAAAAAAACCTTTTGATACAGTTGAATGCTATACAATACTTATAGAACTAATAAATAATTGCAGTCATGCGTACCTGAATCGTATCTGATTTCGTAGTTGCGAATGTATAGCAGAATCTCTCCAAAAGAAAGTAAATGATCTCCACAAAGCTGATGAAGCTGGCGCCGAGGAAGAGACCAGCTGCACCGCCAAATGACACTAAAACATTAAATTAACGAAATGTCATGATTATTGCCTAATGCATGGATATTTTTGTACTACATAAACATGACCGATTTTAATTATTAAATTTATTGTATGCCTATGTATCCAGACGCTCGCGAAGCTGCGGGCAAAAAATAGTATACCTACCTATTTTATATTATGTGTGTCTAATAGATCATACAGATGCTACCTAGATAAATATACCTACTTAGTAAATAGCGTGATTTAGTGTTAATATATAATTTGAATGATCAATAAAGTCGGATTCTTGTAAGCTATTGCATAGCTTTTATCTCAGACTTTGATCGCGGCGACAGAATGTAAAAATTCCGTAACGAAAAAACCTAGCACACCCTACTCCAACCGGCACAGCGGTGAGATGCTATGCAATAGCTTTACCGCGGCAGTCCTCGAGTGCCACACGTATTTTATTTTTATTATAGTGGAAGTTATTACCAACTAAATCCTCAAAATGGAACACGATTTCCCTTGTATAACGCAGGCGCGGCGAATATACCGTGAGACGAATGGCGCCCGCGCCGTGAAACAAGTTTTTTTCCCTGAAAGAAAAATATCCATAAGTACTAATATTATAAATGCGAAAGTAACTCAGCTGTCTGTCTGTCTGTTACTCAATCACGCCTTAACTACTGAACCAATTTGCATGAAATTTGATATAGAGATATTTTGATACCCGAGAAAGGACATAGGCTACTTTTTACCCCGGGACATAGGATAGGTTTTATCCCGGAAATCCCACGGGAACGGGAACTATGCGGGTGTTTCTTTGACTGCGCGGGCGAAGCCGCGGGTGGAAAGCTAGTTAGTAATAAATCAAGTTATTACGTTAAAAGATACCATAAACAGTTCATAAACAAAACTTGAACATAAAAATAACTAAGTACCTACTTACGTTAAAAAAACCGACTTCAAAAACGGAAAAGTAAAAAAAAATAAGAAAGATTAGATATTATTAATTACTACATATTATTTAGATGTAAATAGCCAATGTAAAACTTACCGGCTTACACGGGCTTAATACTAAGTGCTTGTTAATACTAAGTACTTCAAATCTATTTTCTATATATGTATATACAGGGTGTAATCGTTAAGTGTGCACAAGCGATTATTCCGTAACTATTGCAGATATCAAAAAACTTTAAACTGATATCGAAAGTACTTAACCTAATGAGTAAAATGGCCATAATAAATTTTTAAAAATAAAACGAGAAATAACCAAAAATGTTACATTAAACGCTCCCATACAATTTATTTCCCATACATTTTGTATTCATAGTAGATTTTCGAAGTGACGTCCTTATTGTGCAATACAATGAGGAGGTCTATTTACAGTTTCTAAATGAACTTCCCTCCAAATTTGCGAAGTAATTAAAGCAGAAAACCAAAAAAACAAAAAAAAAGCTAAAATCTTTCATATTAAATGTATAGGTTGATCCAAAAGTAATGATAATTGGGTATTTCCTGTGCACATAAAAATATAAAATAAATGTTTTATGCTTGCTCATGTAATCACTAAGTTATCACAAAAAAATTATATCTACAGGCCACGTTTCCAAGTATTAACATTAATTTTAATGTAAACAGTGCGAGCCAGAATGTTTCCCGACGAAAAGAAGAAACAACGATTCGACATTTAGAGGGTGAATTTCTAAATTTTTAATGAGATCAGGATAATTTTTTGTCACGATTTGTGACCATGGGCGTTACCTGGGTTCACCATGTTTATGCTGAAACCAAGAAACAATCAATGGCCTGGATGCGAGCTTCCAAATTGACGGTGAAGATTTTCAAAGTGAAAATTAGTGGGATAGATTAAAGCCGTAGTTTTTTGGGACGCTGAAGAAATGTGGAATATTTTAAGAAGGTAGCCACTACTACACAGGGCTCTTACTACACAGACCAAATTAAAAGATTGCGGGTAGGTTAGTAAGAAAAAGAGACATGGCAAACATCGGTCTTGAATGTTGGTTCACCAAGACAACGCACCAGATCACAAAGCGTCAGTTGCGATGGCTGCCAATCAAAAATCGGCATTGAAAATGCTTGAACACCCACCCTGTTTGTAAGATCTAGCTCCTAGTTAATTCTATCTCTTACCTCGGCACAAGAAACACCGTCGATACAAGAAATTTTAAGACGACAGCGAAGTGATGGCCGATTTTGAGGGGTTTTTGTAGATGAAGTCAAAGTTTTTTTTTTCTAAGTTAAGGAAAAAAAATATCGAAGTATATTATCTAGTTAGAAGACTATCTAGAGAAATACATAATTATTTTAACTGTAATGACCTTGTTTAATATTGATTATCATTACTTTTGGATCAACCCACATACTTGTACATGTACATGGGATATTCATATCTCATACTAAATGTATGGGAGGGTTTAAAGTTAATTTTTTAGATATTTCTCGTATTATTTTTAAAAATTTATTATGGCCATTTTACTCATTAGGTTAAGTACTTTCGATATCAGTTTAAAGTTTTTTGATATCTGTAATAGTTACGGAATAATCGCCTGTGCACACTTAACGATTACACCCTGTATATATAATATGTAGTAATTAATAATAACAATTAATGTTTTTATTTTTTACTTTTCCTTTTTAACGTGATAACGTTTTTAAAATTGTTTTTGTCGGGTGACATGTTCAGAAACTTGTGTCACACCAAAACCTCACGAGCGCGATCGCAGTTATAACAAGAAAGAGACGGACCGATCTCCCGTCTCATCTCGAGCGCTGCCACCAATAAGACGTTATCACGTAAACATCTAGATCGTAAACCTACTTTACAAACAACCAATTTTTTTTTGAAGTCGGTTAAAAACGATATTAACCCACCATACTTTATTCTCAGTGGTGCTCTCACGGAACAAGGAGTCCAAACACAGCGGGCTACATTTGCACTTCATTCCTGCGAAGTTTGCCAAGTCTCTTGAATATCTGGAGAGGCACCACATGCCTGCAGGAGTGCACGGCTTACCACCTGTAGTATAAGTTTCATTTGATATTGTTTTAAAGCATTCAAATGCTTTTTACATATTGTTTTTGTCTGTTTGCGTGATTTAATCTTAAATTAATATTCAGTGTTCTGGCAATCATTTTTTTTCTTTATTTTTAAAGAATGTGTGTTCATATTAATATAAACAAGCACACACAGAGAGCGGGAAGCGACTTTGTTATAAACTATGTAATGACAAAGTTGAAAAAGTTTGTTTGTTTGAACACGCTAATCAGGAACAACTGGAATGATTTCAAAAAATATTTCATCTTCGTAAAAATTACCTTCATAAAAATAGTAAAATGGCTGACAGCCGCATAGCTTCACTGCGAGACGACTTCTGCATCCTAAGCGACACATGTGCGTGCTGTATACCTAAAGTTGATGAATACTGCATACAAAATATAAGTAGGACAGCACTAGTAGAACATTACGAAAGGTAGGAAGGCGATATAGCTATTCTTACTTCTTAGTACCTATATTATGGTAGCAGAAAAAGCAGGAGTAATAGAGACTATTAGGATGGTAGTAGAAGTATCAATATGGTAGCAGGATAAAACAATCATAGGATTCAGAAAGGTTAAAAGGATAAGGAGGATAATAATTAGGTTAATAGTTAATTATTAAGATTTTAGTTAAAAGGAAATCCGGATTTATACAGTCAATTATTTACCGTCATATTCCCACTGCTTTCATCAGTATACAGACAGGCTCGACGTCGAGGAGACAACTCTCTCACACCCTGTCCCGCTCGTGTCTCCGTAACGGTTAGATAGGTGAAGCGATTCAAGAAGGGTATTATTGTGGATGGAGGGTTCGAAGTGTCAGCTATGTCGTATGGAGAGTGAACGAAGAACTGGAATTTTTGGTTTATGTGTAGGTACAATTATAGTAAGTATATGGTAATTATATGTAGATATGTATATGGTATTTTTATAAGGCTCTTTCAATCGAGAAGTTAAGTACGTAATTATAAGTGGACTTATGAGTTAATATAAACAACTAGACTTACAAAAATTATTGTCCGAAGCAAAACTCTGCTTACGCGTGCATTAGGCAGAGTTTTCAAAGAGGCATATACAACTTTACATATACAATACTTACACGGTAATACTTTCGAGTTTCAACACTAAATATATCCCAATGAATATTTTGAGGAGGAATCATCGCTTGTGTTTGATCTTGTACATAGTAAGGGGTGTTTGCCCTAGTGCCTATAATTTTTAAGCTATTGCATAGCTTCTATCGCGGGCCTTGAGCGCGGGGACCGAATCCAGAAATTTAGTAACGAAAAACCTCACGCTCCACACTCCGACGGGCGGAGGTGTGGCTTGAAGGCATAGCATGCAATAGCTTTACCGTGGCAGTCCCCGAGTGCCACAGGTCTTTTTATTATTTTAATAATACTTACGTGGGCGTTACTATTCAAGACAAACATGATAAAACATAACCCCATAGAATATTGGCAAGTGAATGGCATGTCTTTGGTCGTGTTCGGATGGGGCTTTCTGAAAAATAAAATTATGGATACTTATTATGGAAAATAAATTGACATATTTTTATACAATATGTCGTCGTCATCTGGTTGAATCGGCTATTTGATTGAATATTCGCGTTCATTGAATGACGAAATTAAAATGATGACTAGGCTGAATATTGATTTAACAAGCGTCCCTCAATATCCAATTATGTAGTTAGTGGATGTACAATTTGTAATACAGCCCTTTGATTAGAGCGGATATATACCTGGTATATCGCTTGGCGCTTTTCCCGGCATTGCTCGTATTGACCCGGGATAGAAAAATGACACTTACAAACTCAAGAATTGTTTTTTTTCTAATTGGTAAAGACTTGCTGACCAGCTGCTGATAAAATTGTTCAAAAATTGAGGTAAATCGCTTTCAGAAGACTTTGCTTGTGTTACGAGAATTGAATTATTGATCTTGATACATATTTGAAATTTCCAATTAATCGTGTTTTATTGCGGTCGCGGTGTTATCGATTTCGAATGCATACCTAAACATTAACTGGTTCCCCCGTGTTGTTTTGATTATTGATGAATTAATCAACATAACATCAGGCGAGATTGTGGTCAAGCGCTTCCCTATTGCCAATAAAAAAAAAATTCATGGGATTGAGATGTTCCGTCGGTAAAAAGTAGTCTTTATCACTTAGGCGGCCCAGGCAGAGCTGGGACGAGCAGCTAGTACTTACTATGTATAGTGTCATTAATATTTATGATAATAAATTAGTATAAGGATAGGTACATACACGATAGCTGCATCATACACAGCGATGGAGTTGGTGACGTAGCATGCGCCGTGCTCCGTCATGATCGGCGTCCATGTTGGTGAGATGGGCTCTGACGATGAGATCACTATGTGCTGGTCTGGCATCACCTGGCATTTGTTGGTTAAAATGACCGACTAAAGTTGTATTAGAAAACATATTTAGGATTTGCACTTGTAAGACAAGTATAAATATATTTTGTGTAGGTCAATTATGCAATTCGACAACCAATACCTTTACAAAATATAAATTCAAGTGACTAGACTGGACTGCAAAGATGTAACGCTACTCTAGGCACAGGGTGGGTAAAGAGCAATTTTTATGGATAAACAAGAAGAATAAGGTACTAAAAATTTATTTCATTATTCAGCTTTTGAATAGATAGTTAAAGTACATTATCTCCATCTTTATTTACCATACCTCAACAACCAATTCGAAAAGGTCCACATTTAGTTTAGGATCACTTTTAAACTCCTCATATCCTTCTAGATGGAAAAAGTCCGAATTTGCCACAATATCTACAAACTTGGCATAGTATTCGTATTTTTCATCGTCTGGGCTTACATTCCAACGAGATTGTATCGCCTTTTCAAGCTTTTCTTTGCTTACTCTATCCTAAAATTGAAACAAATATTTAAGGCCAGTTTCTGAATTGAGATTGGCTTATTATTAGTAATACTAGCTGTGAAAAATTATTTCAGTGTTAGATAGCTCATCATTTAACGAGGAAGGCTATAAGCTATATAATATCATCACGCTAAGCCCAGCAGGAGCGGTGCACTGCGGGTAAAACCGCGGGGCACAGCTAGCGTAGTAGTATAGATGTCACATAAGTAAATATAAGTACATAAGTGTGGTTTGAGACCTTCTAAACGACAAATAATCAATTCAGAAACCGGCCGATACGATTTGAATCAAAAAGGGAATCCTTGTGACGGCTCTTGTTTCAAGCGTACAATAATTTTCAAGATTAGGTTATAAGGTTTCAGTAAGGTTTTTTTTGATAAGGTTTTTCAAAGAAAAATACAAGGTATATTTGCAGTATGAAACATTTTATGTGTTGGATTTAAGGCGAGAATATTATATTTGAGACGTTATACATTAGGCCTTTGAGCCTATCACCTATACGTATATATTTACCTCATCACACGCAGTAACCCCAGGCAGACTGAACCTCCAAGATTTATAATCCTTATCCAAAGCCACCACAGTGGGGTTATCCCGGTATCTCTGGAACTGCCCCGTTGACACACTGATCGCTCCCCACAGGGCCACTGCTGTTATCCCAACCCAGATCAATCTAGAAGACAAATGTGGTAATATGTCACCGTTAAATTGTAAACACTTTTGATTAGAATCCAGCGATTTTAATTTGTCGAAAAATAGTATACTGTATATAATTTAAAGCTTTATTTTTGATATTAAATTGAGCATTGGGCAATGGGCATTGTGTTTAATGGGTGAGGTTATTTAAAAACTACACAGTATTATCGAATTGCTTGGAAGAAAGCTCACGACTCACGAGCGATAAAGCCGCTCTTTGTACATCTCTATTATAATAGCTCTTCTACTATCTTAACTATGTAACAAATTTATTACTGTGTATGTACAATAAAGAGTACTTCATTCATTCATTATTAGGTTCAATCTGCCCATGACGGACGTTGAGAAAGGTAAATATTCGGCATAACAATCATAATAGGTACACACAACTTGGTCACGATTTATCGATAGTTTTTAATCTCGCCAGTTAGATTATAATCTGACGACTTTTATAACCATACGGCGACATGCATATAAGTTGGTATAATCACTAAATACCTACTCCTACGTCCACACAATATTTGTAAAAAATTGTATATACATAGTTTTTGCACATAATATGCACAATGAGACTTATTAGATGACTAGCTTTTGGCCCGCGGCTTCGCCCGCTTTGTTAAAGAAAAACCCGCATAGTTCCCATACCCGTGGGATTTCCGGGAAAACCTATCCTATGTGTTAATCCAAGTTACTCTCTATATGTGTGCTAAATTTCATTGTAATCGGTTCAGTAGTATTTGCGTGAAAGAGTAACAAACATACCTACATACATACACATACATCCTCACAATCTTTCGCATTTATAATATTCGTTGGAAGGAGGTCTCACTAACCGCTCAGTCCAATGCCTGCGAGGTCCAGCGATGTGGAAGAAGCCATGTATACTAGTTTGAAGACAAAAATTCTTGCAGCATTTGATCATCGTTTGCCATACTGTGGTCTTGCTTTTATTATCTTTATGAAATTGGTGCATTTTATAATTAGGCAAGAATAATGTTGATCATTTAAATGAGTTTTTTTTTATCGGATGAATATTTATGAAATGTAGGTACTTAGTTTTAAGATAGAAAATTCTCTTGGTGACCAGACCAGCGCTGTCCGAGTCCGATACTCCCAGATTTTTAATAGAAATAGCTGAAACGCTGCCTTTTATTTGGTTTCTTTTTAAGATATAATATTAGTAAGAACTACAATAATGTATGCACTATAGTGACTATGGCAATGTATGGGAAGCAATAAACGATTTTTCATTTATTTATATTTTAATAGCCAACCTTACGTGACAAATCAACACAAATGTAATTTGGATGTAAAATGGATTACTTAACTAGTTTGCATGATAGTAATTTATATCTATAATTATTTCATTCGTAACTAATTACAAAAGCTTTTAAAGCTAACAATATTATCATAATAATCTTTTATATTTGTTGTCACTGAAACCATTTTTAGTATTTCCACACAGGGATTTAAAATAAATAAAAAATTGAAACTAAAATCACCTCTAATTATTATTAAACTGAAATGTTCAACATTCATACTGTTTTTATTTTAGTTTTAGTAAACCACCCGACGCCATTCCAACGCGGAATTTTAACCAAAAAGTAAATAATTTATCTCTATTCTTTTGTTTTAATTCATTCTTCATTATTGACCCTATTTTGCTTAGTAAATACCTACATGCTGGAGAGCCAGTGAACCCTGGGACTAACGGTCTCCCTGTAAGGCTAGAAATTTGTATACTTACGATTTATGGCATTCTAAGAGCAATAGCCATGACCTGGCAGGCGTCAGCCCTGCACGTCATCAGCCCCTTTATTTTTTAAACTGTTAAAAAAATTGGTTTTCTAAACTTGTTTCTGTAAATTTGAAAATTTAATAGGATAAAGTTTGTTTATTGTACATCTTAAAAAAAAATTGACAGGCGATTACAATAAGCAGAAGTATATGACAGATCAATTAGAAAACGCACAGTTGATGGGGTAAAATAAACTTTATCCTGTATACTCGAAATTTTTATATGTCTTCAAATAAACGTCTCAGAGTAAGTATGTACAATGCCAGGC
>CAJQZN010024190.1:0-12848 GCA_907164685.1 Colias eurytheme | reverse complement strand
AGAAATGAGTGTTCTTAAATAAAGGGTTTTAATTTGATTTTTAATGAGAGTGATTATTTATAGAAAAAGGAAATATGTGTTAATACCGTATCCTGTACATAAATTTTTTTATAATCATTTTCTGTTTATTTTGCAATTATGCAAAAGTTTTGATGTTTCAGATGTTATTTATAACGTGAAGAAATTTACGCATCTTTCTTGAGCAATTATATTAAAGTTACATTTCGTATATTTATGGAACCTAATTGGCTTGACAATTCTTTTTGAAAAAATTTTGCGTATATTTTTATTTATAAATTTGCCTACGCTTTTTCTTTCTCAGAATTATGAATATTCAGTTTGTTTTAATAAAATAAAAAGTATTAGCGAGGTATGTTAAAGGTAAAACATAAAACTATGGAGTTTCTTGCCGGTTCTTCTCCGTATAGTAGATACTGCTTTCCGTATCGGTGGTAAATGTTAAAAATATGTAATGACGTTTCAAATGTGCTTCTAGAAGAAGTCTAATTGAATAAATAAATGTTTGAGTTTGAGTTTGAGTTTAATGAAAGTGTAAAACCACACTCTCGTGTTTACAATGTATTTCTAATTAGACTGTCCGACTCACATTTGTGTAACGAATTATCAGTTTGTCCTTTAATTGTGTATTTAGTTTATCTAGAGTAAAATCTTTACACTTTATTACACAAACATTTACTCAATAATTGTAGTCATACGTAAAATCCTTACTAATATTATAAATGCGAAAGTAACTCTGTCTGTCTGTCTGTTACTCAATCACGCCTAAACTACTGAACCAATTTGCATGAAATTTGGTATGGAGATATTTTGATACCCGAGAAAGTACATAGGCTACCTTTTATTGCGAAGTATGAACCACGGGCGAAGCCGGGGCGGACCACTAGTAAAACATAAAAGAGGCTAGAACGTAGTTTATATCTTAAATTATACTTCTTTTATCATTTAAAATGTATTATTATTTTTAGTAAAATGGTAAGGAAAGTATACTCAAAAAAACAACTCAAAGAAAAATTCGTACCATATTGAAAATACTATTGTTTGTCGTTTACATCTCAAGTCACTCGCTTTTTCCGTTTTTCTTCAAAGTTTTTTTTTATCCTTGGAAGAAATAAATAAATGCTATTTTTGGAACAAACATTTTTTGTGTTTTAAAGGAGACGTTTCGCGAATATTTTATTCATCATTATTTCTTTCATGGAAAGTACGAAATTATGCAAATACAAGAAATTTAGTTACCGATGTTATCTATCTTGGATAGAACGAGAAAAACTTTTAAGCAGTGCCTAATTTTTTCTTGAGTGCTTAAAATTTTATTCGCGAGTATATTTTAATCTTGTTATTTGATGTTTTAAATTTAGAATTAATAAGTAAGTTGAAAGAAAGTCTTTTTATTTCGTTTTATTTCACTTTAGAGTAAAATTGTGACAGAAAAAGTTAAGGTTTCATTCCAAGTAAATTTTTATTGACAATCCATAAAAAATAGGCCAAGAATTATAACGATTTTAAATGTAACATACAACATTACAATTAATAAATTATTTAGTTAGTTTTCTCGATATGCACAATTTTTCGTATATAGAGCGACAATCGTAATATTCTTCACAGTTGCTTTAAAATTATGTGTATATATTATATATCTGTAGCGTCCATAATGTGTTTCTTTTTATAATTTTGATATAATACTAATATAATATACCTATAAGAATCATAGTTGGATAATAGACATTGGTACAACGTTGTTTAAGCATACATACATACTTCAAGACTAATTTAAGCCAGTAGAAAACACTCATCATTATGTATCAACACGATTTTATAAAATCCCTTATTTGCAAGTGTTTACTTTGGCGACTAGCCAAGTTAAACTTTCTTAGCACCGTCGACGTATTTTTAACAGGTAATGTTAGTAAAATAACATTGGGTATACTACGTATAAGATAAGATAACGGGCTCAAAATAGACTATGAAAAGTTATATTTTTGTTTAGATTTATAAAAGAAGGATTTATCTAAAACACAGCTGTAAGCTTTTCTTAGTTTTTTCAATGAAGAAAACAGTGCGATACTCAGAAATTGGGAGAAATTTACGGTTCATAAAATATCTATTAATTCCTATTTAAGGCTGTTTTTGTTACATTAACAGTTGTCTACTGAATCTTTGGCTGTCCTTAACAAATTGAAAAAAGTCGACTTTAACTCTTCAAACAACCAAAATAACTACAGCCAGCATACTTGGACCGTTCAAATCACAAAATGCTTTGAGTTCCGCAAATAAATCACCAATGAACGGGGGCCAAACAAAGCTGGTCGTTTTTTGGTGGTTATGCGCCATTAAAAACAGTCGCATTTTAAAACGTTTTCATTTTTGATCGCTAAATTCTTTCACGCCTTTTTGCGATTTGATTGTGATTTTAATTTGATTTTTGTGACACTAAGTGATAGCTTAGTATGTTGTTTTGCTTGCATTTCTAAAAATGTTCGTTGATTTTTCTAACACTTGTATTTATGCAATATATCAACTATAGGTAATAGATAAAGTAGTTGTATTAGTATTTATAGATATTAGATAAATGTATAAGATTCTCAAAACTGTACAATGACCTGTCTTTCGATTTTTAGTCCTTTGTGAAGAAACTTACGTAACCAAAAATTATGATAATTACCTCACTAATGAACAGAACACTTGATGAAGTACAAATAAAGGATAATCTGTCGTCAACAATTTATGAATTAATCAAATCACGCTATTTAATATTTCCCAGTTACTCTGAGGGAATATCCTTCAACACATCCAAGTGACCGTAAAATGTGCCCAAACTAAGGTTTCCATTCCTTACGACTGTAGTATAAAGTTAGGATTTAGCACTAAAACCTTGACTTAATTTTATAGCCTTCTGAATAAGCCTAAACGTGATAGGGCATGCTAAATAACGTCACTCCTTTGCATGTACAAATATCTCGGACCTGAGATTCGTAATACATACGTAGTATATTATTATTAGTCTGTGGTAATACTTATGTATGTAAATATTGTTCTATCCAAATTTTCGATAAATTAGGTTAAAGCTACAACTCGAGTTCATCGGTGACTTAGGTGTTGTAAGTTGCTGGAATTTATATGCCCACATACATTTTTAACGGAAAATATTGCAATTCTATTATTTTACATCTATATTTCTAAGATTCAAGACTTTTTTATTGATCCATTAAGTAGGTATCAAATGATAAACAAGAAATAATATAAATAAAGCATGGTTTACACAGGCTATACAGTCAACGAAAACCCACCGTGTGTTTCAACGCTAAGCAGCTACGCGGTCTGGCAACCGCAGAAATTCTTTCCATCTGTACCTCATTTACTATAGCAAATAATAAACTCAATCAAAAGAAGATATCCATTGATTAAACTCTATGCATTTCCATTCGTCTTCAGACTGTTATTACAGTGTATATTACATCAATTAAACCACGGTATCGCGCGTATCAATCAGCTCGTACAATCCTATGTACTTAGACGGTAGCATGTATTGATGATTAACCTTCCTGTAATTGAAGCTAATGGTAAGCTTACTGTACTTTGTGGTTATGAGTTGATTAATATGAGGTTATGGAGACTAATTGAAATCGAGTGCGTAAAATGTAAGAACGTGTTGCAATGCGTGTTAGGTGATGAAACGTGCCGAAAAGAGGCACGTAGAGTTACATAATTCGTCGTCTCAACCTATATAGGTCCACTGTTGGACGTAGGTCTCTCCTATGGCACGCCATTTAGTCGATTATTGGTCTCTTGCCACCAGTTTTTGCCTGCTACCTTACTTATGTCATTGCTCCATCGGGTCATGGGGCGCCTTACCTACTCTTCGTTTGACGAAACGCGGTCTCCACTCTACGACAAGAGTGCCGCATCGAGTCTGTCTATTATTGTCCTGTAATTAACAAATAGTGGGTTGCAACCGATTTGGCCCGCTACCGGCTACAGCATAAATCCTACTAAAACATAATTGTAGACCATAGACTGTGGCAAATCACACAGACCAAAATTAGCTTTAGAGTGGAAAAATCATGGCTAAATACTTAATTTTTACAATTGGAAAAAATACTCTTTTTTGGGAATTACTGAGTCCGTTTTAGACATTGTGTTTTTTGACAAATAAAGGCGCAAACTCATCTTTACCTGTTTAAAATATTACTTCCGAGGAAAGTAATTAATTATTTGTTTCCATTGTTGTGTGGAAAATAAACAGAGATGTAGAATTAAGACGTATCACATTGTACATTTCATTTTAGACTGGTAAATAAATCATGAAAATGTGGGATTAAGCAGTTAAATAAAATGTATATTTTAATACTATAAAAACATACTTTTAAAATATCGCATAAATTTATCAGATAAATACGAAGTACACGCAATTATATTGTATTTCTTATGAATTCGATAAATTTTATAATTACCAATTTTTAGATACTAATTTACAATGAAAATATTATAATAATAAAAAAACAAACTATAACATTTTAATTAATAATATAAAAATATAAAAGCTTTTGAATATTATATTCATGCCGTTCTTTTAAAGACCTGTGTGACCTGTGTGATATTATGTTTCGTTCACCAAGAGTTAAAACACTGTTTATTTTAATATAATTTATTCAGAAAAAATTAAAACAATATCTTCAGCTCTGATTCAATTAATTGCTGATTGGAGTCAAGAAGTGGGCGAGACACCCACATAGCGAAAGGTCTTTCAAATACTTTTATAACAATAATAATTGTTTCTCTATATAATAATTCTAAATTCATAAAATTGTGGGCGTTGAAGAATTATAATGTGAATGAATTTGGGAATAAGGAGGGCAGTGTAACACATAGGCTTTTTTTTCTTGTTTCAAACAAATCCTGGCAAGTGTAGATGTTTTTGAAGCTTTTAAACATTATGATAGAAGAAAAGTAATAATAAAATAGTTCGTCGTCCAAAAACTTTCCATAGTAAATATATTATTATAGAAACATGAAGGAGTCACGATTCGAACAAGTTAATCTTTAGATCCAGGCGTTGTTAGGTGTCCTAGGGCTTATAGAAGCTCCATGTAACAGACACTAAGATAGCTGTAGCATCGAAGATTTACCTGCAATCCTTGGTGATTATTTGGTAGACGTAAATAAACCTTCCTGTACAGTGATTTCTGAACATCTTAATTAAAATATCATAAGCTTTATTTAAGTAAACAGTCGGTAATAATATAACAGTATGTATAGTATAATAACAATGAATAATTGTATATTGAAGATCCAAATTTTTTGTTTCTAATTATATATTTTCATTGGTTCAAAATAGAGTTTTAATAATAATAAACGTGTTATATATCATCAACTATTACAACGTGAACTCACAGTAATTACGAGACATGATTCGATATATACCTGGTGCTACTGGCTACTGCGATATAATATATACAAAATTATTATGCCCCATTTATAATTGACGTGCATACTTAACCAGCTGAACCAAAAACAAAACAAGCAATTTAACATTTTAACAACGAAACCACTTGTAAACATTTATACAATGGCACATTTTGCGAAAAAATTCCAAATTTTAGCATCAAAATAGTGCTTTATACAAGTTTTTACACAAGAGGGAAGTCAAAAGAGGTATAAAAGTCCTCATCGCTGTTTGCTAGCCTTTTATACCTTTCACCTGGGTAATTCATTCTGGGCTTTAGAAAAAGCGTTAAATGACGGAAAATTGTTTAAGTGAATTAAAACTGACGGTAATACTATAATGAATATTATGAGTATCGGAAAATATTTCAGCACGCCATTTTGCTTGAAATATAGTGTCGTGGATTTTTATTGAGCGCTTGGAGAGTATTATAAAAAAATAGGTATGGATTTTTACAAGGATTAACTATGCAATAATATTATAATGATAGGTATGATTGCTAAATTTCCTATATTAAACATATTATATTTTTTTATTTGATTATAGTAAATATGACTAATTGATATTAAAATAAACTCGTTCAAATAAGCGAGTTCGAATTGTTGTTGAACAACATAATTTCAAAGTTTAAATTCTTGTTTTCATACAATTGATATATGTAATACTACGATAAAAATCACAAAAACTCTTCCTTTTCTTCACATTTTAAATGATACAGTGTTTCACGTCTCAATCGTGTTTCTCTGTTTATGTAAAGTTAAATTACAGTTTCAGTGGACTTAATTTTAGTCTCTAAAACCGCTGGCCCATTTTCGGAAACCCTTTGCGGTACTTCAATAAAATTGTATTCGGGAAAATATATTGAGCATTTATAAATTACAAACTTCACAACGGTTTATGCGACTTGTTTAGATTTACGGAGGGATTTCTGACCTTGATAATTGACCTCAAGTGTGGTACCTACTTGTATATTCGCTGGTGAAGAATATTGCTTGTAAATAATAGAATTAATGATAAGCTAGTATGACAAGTCCAAGAAGAATATATTTTTTCGTTTGTGTTATCCTCACAGTTCATACAATCTATATACATAAATAAGTGTGTAGGTACCTACAGTGCACTTTAATATGAACAGGCAATTGTAATATCTATAACAGGTTTCCGTTTCTCACAAGAGGTGTATTAAATTCATAGAATAGAGAATTCAAAGATGTGAAATCGGATGATATTGCTTTTTCTATTCATATTACTTAAAATACGATTTTATATTTATAGGTGATATTTTTAATCAACGAACAAAACTAAGAACCGAAGAAATATCATTAACCTATATCAATCATACAATAAATAAACAGACACATAGAATACAATGCACTAGTATTATAGCAAAAGCCCTCGACCTGTTGAAAAGGTAAGCCTGGTATTGTAAGGAAAATGCCCATGCATATTGAAAAATACCTTCTATTACCGCCTTTTATTGAACGTTATGTTGGAAGGGATATTTAAGTGGTCGCAGGTCAAGTGCTTATCATTCTTCTGTTATTTATTTTTTAGTATTTGTTATGGTTATGTTCTCTGTGAACATTTCGAAGGGATAGGAAATAAAAATTTGCAAGGTTAAAGTTAACACGCATTTTATGTTTGAAATTCGTTCACATTTTGAACTTTAGGACCGCACCTCCTCAAATAAACTTGGCTCCAGCCAGCTCCAGCTATTCCTGCCGCCCTGGTGTTTTCTGTGCACTTGTACTAGGTTGTTTTAATTGTTTTGTTTTTGTTTTAATTAAATGTATGTACCTATTATGTATTTTTATTGATATTTTTATTTACCTACTACGCTGTAAGTTAACAGTTACTACTTACTAGATTAATAAACATAGTTAAGAATATATCTAATATAGTTTACTATTAGTATATTACAACGCAAATATATAAATGTTTCCTTAGTGGAGACTCACATGCTTATTTTTCTAAATAGCATTACTATATTTATGACCAAATATTAATTATTCATAGCATGTTAAAGTTACATATTAAATAGTTTTCTAATTCCTATTTTCACACGTATTTCACGATATTCACGTATTAAAGTGTCCCTTCGTACAAAGCTACATGCGGTTAGTTTATTTGGCGGAAGCGTGTCAGCCGTCTCATTTCACTTCACATGGTAGGATTCTCGGAAATGACATTACATTTGATACATAAACTATTTTAGACTTGAATATGGTGTGGTAGATGTTTGCACTGATGTTATCTGAACGTAACATTTGTTTTATTAGCATAATTTTTTTACCTGCTACTACTAATCTCAATATTCAAGTCAATTTTAACTGCTAAACTACTATAACTATTGAGACGGCAATTTCTATCAAATGTTATATCTAACGTTGCAACAATAATAATCTATTAAATTAAAATCTTTCAAATCAATTTTGTTTAAGTAAGTCTGAAGTTATTTCTCTCAAACAGATTTAGCAGCTAACATTCACAGACCTACATTACGTTTTTTAAAGTTAATTTAATAATCCACTTTCATAAATACTTAAGATTTCCTTCAGAAGCTTAAGATTTAAGTTTTTAATATTATTTTCAATAGCATTACCGAGAGTATACTTCTGGTCATTATTTATTCAGTACAGAGCTATTCAGCAGTGCGAACGTCCACCTTAAAGCCATTAAAATACTTTCAGTATTAATTTATGAGTACGCTTACCGAATAAATTATAAGAAATTAATTGAGAGGAATTTTTAATAACTATTTTTCGCTGTCGCGGATTGGAACATTGCTTTTTATAGTTGTTAGTACTGTGTTTTATGGCTGCAATTATTTTGTTTTTAGTGATGTCGCTTTTGAAGTATAAAAATATTGCACACTTTCTGATATACTTAGTCTTTAGCAAAAATAATAAAAGGTTTAAGTATCTGTATTTTTTGTTATCTCTATTGTACACTTATGAGATTGATTAGTGTTAGTAATTTATTTATGTGCATCTATTTATATACTACAATAAGTGTTAGCTTAGTTATTATTTGTTATGTTTGTTATTAGTCGCTTCTCTCAACAAAATCTCATTAAACAAAAACATTTTTGTGCTTACGTACTTAACACATACATAATTATACTTAATATTTTAGCAAAAAACAATTAAAAATGATATAAACATTATTTCAAAAGAGGTGTAAAAATTCACAGTCTGCAAGAACGGTGATACGCGTAAATTATTCCTTTACGACTCTTGGAAATTGAGAAGAGTTGTAAATTTTATATTTGCCGCTCAGTTTTAAAGCAACTGCGATTTTAAAACGATTTTTTTATTTCCTTTTTAGTTCAGAGAATGGTTCGAACGTCTGAGTTAAGATATATTAGTTTACTAGATATTTTAATGCTGTATGTATTGGTGTTTGTGTTTTTATTATTTTATATAGAAAATAAACAGATGTATACATATATTATTATAACGTTTATTATTACGTTTTATACATATTATAAATTCGACTTGAGAAATGTTTCTTGAAGAAACTTCTTTAGGCGCGTTGAGAGTAAAACTTAAAGGTCGCGTCATGACAATACCGTCACGTCATGGAGTAAGGCGACGATATTGGTATCTTCGAATCTTGCCAAAGAAGTTCTACTTCTGACACGTGTGCTCGGCATACACGTTCTTTTTTATTAGTTCCAGTGTAATTTCACCGATTTTATTAGAAATTCTTGGGTTTTCACTTTTGTTAACAATGCTTAGAAATGACAATGGTGTAGGTGGCGAAGCCGTACCTACAAAAATTTCAAGGAATGTGCTACTACATAATATAAGCCTTATAATGAAGGAATACAATAAAATATTCTTTGATAAAGAGAATGTGTACAATAAAAGCCAGTCTATCACACATATGTATCTATTTATAACTGCAAAATGGAATCAGCGTAAATGAGAAATAATTTATCGAGAACATTCTTCAATTTGTTATAAAGAAATCCAAGATCAGACAGTAAAGTATTGATTTCAATCATTAGTCAGTTTGTTGAAACGCTTTCAAACGCTTTCTTTTATCACAAACGATTTGTTGAAACAAAATGCTTTGATGTTTACGTTTATTAATCGTTGTATTGCGTCCCTTGTTTTTTAAAGTTATTTATAAACAGCAATCTTATTGGTTCTTCAATTTGTTAAGGTTCTTCACTGTTTTGATGTATATGGTAAGTTTATGCTTGGTTGATATAAGAAAATGGGAAATTATTAAATTTTATATGAAACAATAATTATAATCAGTTTTAATCAAAGTTATTTTTGAAGTAAAAAATTACTTTTAGAACTGTGGAGTTATTTTTTATTCCTGAATAATTTACTTTTACTTTAGAAGCGTACCTATATAATATAACTAAGTTACCTAATAAATTCGAAAGTTATACTTCTTATTATATTATCCTTTGGAAGCTTAAATCAAGATTAAACTTTAACGTAAGTAAAAAAGGGTAAAAGCGTAAGAAAATTTCTATTATTTTTTACAAGCCTTAGTATCCTTGTATAGAATATTTTTTTTTATTTATATTCAAGTTTTATAAAGCTAGTCTTAAATTATATAGCTGTTTCAAAATATGAGGCGTTATTTTGACTATAATTATGTATTATACCTCTCCATTACAATCAAATCCTAATCCCAACTAATATTATAAATACAAAAGTCACTCTGTCTGTTTGTCTCTTCTTCGCGTTTGAACTACTGAACCGATTTGGATAAAACTTGGTACACAGATACATTGAGACCCGAAAAAGAACATAGGATGGTTTTATCATTGCAACCATGGGAACAGGAACTATGCGGGTTTCCTTTAGCTACGCGGACGAAGACGCGGTAAGAAAGCTAGTAAGTTATAAACAATCTCTTCACTCCAATTTCATTTGGAGGCGTGAGGGCGTTACTCGTGTTATGATCTTTTTCCCAAAACATACACGTCATCTAAACTAGAATTAAGTATGTTATTTATATAGTTTAGCGTATTAATGGAAGCCATGAAAGCTGGGAGGCATGTTTGTAGTCAATTTGGAACCGAGACAAGTCGCCGCCGTAACATTCAATAAAATATACAAGTCATAATATTGCGTCTGACTCCTTATATTCACGCTGTAGAGTCTATAGAACTTTCTGGAATTCCTGTTGGTTTATGGAATATAGATTTACCGCTCCCGGCTCCGGACAGACCCACTATGAAAACGAAATAAAATGTAGAATACGTTACTTTCTATTAATATTGTAAAAATCATTATTATTATTAAAATCTGTTCACTTTTGGAGTATATTCAATATAAACAAAGAAGCAAAAATCTCTTTACTCTTTATAATATTAGTGTAGATATGGAGCAATTTTGGTTTAGCGGTTTAGGCTTGATTTAAAACCAAACGTTGAGGTTTGGTGACTATACGAGCAGGCAATTTTCATTGAAATTTTCAATTTATCGCACAAAGTTTACATTTCTACTGCTCTAATGGGTAAAGGATATCTTAGATGAAGCTATTCATAGCCTAATAATAA
This sequence comes from Colias eurytheme, assembly GCA_907164685.1. Classification (NCBI taxonomy): domain Eukaryota; kingdom Metazoa; phylum Arthropoda; class Insecta; order Lepidoptera; family Pieridae; genus Colias; species Colias eurytheme. The sequence goes on along the minus strand of CAJQZN010024190.1, from coordinate 1,854 downwards.
TATTTCACAGAATCAGTGAACACAACAAAACAACAAACATAGGCAGTAAGGCTATAAACTTCAAGAACAATCGACTAATTTTCAATCTAATATCTACCTACTAGTTAAGTTTACGCTAAGAAATAATAAACGAATACGGAATAACTTAAACGTTTATGTTCCCCGACGAGTACAATATGGAGGTCTTCAAGAAAAACAGGTACCTTCTAGGGTAGCGCGCTCCATCTTAGGCCAAATCTCAGCTTTCCAATAGGCGAGATAGTGGTCAAGCGCTTCCCTATAATACAATAAAAAGAAAACATATTTAAAATAGGTTATATGTTTGATGCCCTCGAAATTAAACGGTACCATATTATAATTTCTTTCTCAAATAGTAAAATTACAATATTATTACAAAAACTTGAAACAAATTTGGCCTATCCCGCGTTCAGAGTTCGCATTCCCGACTCTCTTATTTGAAAGTTAATATTCAAACTTTTTCCAATTTTTTTTTCGAAACGTTGTTTTGAAATTCATCGAGTTATAAAGATTGTTTCTTGAAGAGTTTCGGAGAAAATCATATTAGACAATTAGGCTTATTTTCAGAATAACAAACAAATCTTTTTTATCTTTGAAATGTTAATTTCTGATGACAGCTGATAAGATCAAATACAACAGCTTTGGCTCTATATTATAATATATGCAATTTTATGTTACAAGTTCCACTTATATTCAATCGTTTTTTTTTTCTTTTTATTTTCCAAAATCTAAAGACGATAAGCAATTATGTGCATTTTATTTGTTTTTAAATTTTGAACCTATTTTCTGTACAAAAGCCTATTACTTTATGATCAAGTTGACAGAATAAGGCTTTCATTCTGTAGAAAAATAAAACTTAGATATAATCTAAAATCGAGTCCTAGACAGCCTTATCTAGTTCCAGATTATAGTTCTTAGAAAAACGATAGAATATTTATGCAAATACTCTTGGAAACATTCACAATAATAACATCAAGGATAAAAGTTACATCATACGTTAAGAACTACCATAATATTTAATAACCTGCTATAAAAATAACGTTATATTTATCTTTTACCAAAACTTTTACATGGTATTCCACTCATTGACGCAAAATCACGGGCCATTGAATCCTAAACACATGCTTCAAGTTTATCTTCCTGTGACCCTTATATTGGTAACTATGAATTTATTAATATGGTTCTCGAAATACAGCCTGAAGAAATGGCAATAGTTATTTTGTATTATTGTTTATTATTAGGATATACGATTGATCAAATTGTCGATTGAAAAGTTATGTTGTAGTTAGCATATTCAACTACAATAATTATTGTAGTGCATACTTCTTACTAGGTAGTTAATATAACATTTGCAACAGTTTTCAATCATGATGAGTTTATTAGTAGTAACGAAAAGATGTGCTATCTTTTGCAAGGATAATTGTAGAATTGGAAAATTTTCGTCTCGGAGGTTTCAGTGCCATTGAAGTAAGTAAGTAAGTATATTTTTATTCGAGTGATTAGTTTCAGAGGTTAGCTTGATCAATCACACAAACTAAGATCCTCCTTAGTTTAATAATATGAATAAGGCAAAATACACTTATCATACAGGGTGTCCCAAAAGGTTACGTAGCTAGGAAGAGGGGTGATAGGGGTGGTCATGAGAGTCACCAGAAAAATAAAAAAAAAATTCCCCTCTGGGTATTAAAAAAATAAAAGGCATTAATAAAAAAAATTAAAATTTTATACCTTGTGAGGCGATTTTGCCCCCAATGACCTACAATTATTGGTATATTAAAAAAAAATTGCTGTTATGCTATCGTCAATAACCCTTTTTCAAATTGAAATAAGAAAAAC
>CAJQZN010024184.1:0-15898 GCA_907164685.1 Colias eurytheme | reverse complement strand
ACATGGCCTGATGCTAAACCTAAACGCAATAATACGCATTATTAATGGATATACTAATTTATGAAATATAAGATAATTATCTTTGTAAAGCTTGTATTTTTTCCAATTTTATTGATAGATTTCAAGGGCTATAAAATATAAACATCCTCCTCAAATATGTAAAAATGTCTTTCCCGCGTTTATCTCAAAACCGCCATTTTGCGATTACTGCATTCTTAGTTATCACGGCAGAATAAACAACCTATTTAGAAATAACGTTTTAATGTACCTACAATAAATAGGACAAATAATAATCAAATCACGTTCCACTTTCAGTGATATATTTTAATAGCTTTTAAAGTGTTCAGTTTCTAATTATTAGCTTTTATAAGTAACTAAGAATCAAAAGATTTTCTTAAAAGCTAGTCTTGATTGTCTTGAATTTGATTAATTAAACACAAAGATAACAAACTTTACGAAAATTGTGTACAATGTTAGCCTTCGCATTTTAAAAATATTATTGAATAATAAAGATAACAGGACCGCTATTAAATTAACTTTATAGAATCTAAAGTTACATAGATACTTTTTTCCTCAACCATAACTTCGGGACATAAATTTCCCGCGATAAAATAATTATCCAATAAACGACTCTGGCTCTTGGCCTATATGTTCATAATATGTTCAATAATGCAGGAAGCGAATATGCTATATCAAGAATTATTGCCTACATAACGTTATGAACGTCATTACTGTTAAGCGATGAAGGCACACACACATCGCTTTAAAATTATTTTTCAATCGATGTTCCCAAAAAGGATCTAACGGATGCCTACTCTTTGATTCTCAAATCGTCAGTTTTTTTTTTATTATTACTCCATAACTCTGTGGTTTTTAATTGATTGACATGATTATTATTATTGAAGTGAAACTTCTATAACGGGGTTGGAAAAAAATTTAGTGTAACATTTTTTCGTTACGCGTGACATTTTTCCGTTACGCGCCATCTTTTTCTTATCCCTACCACGCGTGATTCGACATATTTCTGTAGGTCCATATAATAAATTATTTTTTGAAAAAATAAGGTCATAAAGAAGTTTCACTTCTTACGTGTGTACACTAGTATACGCACACATTTTTGTATTTGATAAGAAATAGTAGTCGTTTGGTTTTAGAATTTGGATTGGTACGTTATGCCCAGGGACGTCAGTGACGATTTTTGTAGAAAATTTGAAAATTATATTTCATAGATTTTTGCATGTACTTTAAATATGGAAAGACCGAAAGAAAGAGAAGAATGAAATATAGAGTTAGGTATATATCACCGTTGTTGTAAATTCTTAAGTTATCTGCGCTTTTAAAGCAAACAAAGAGCATTGAATTAATAGTCCGTAAGATTTGCATCTTTCATTCTCCAAAATGATAACTAGCCTTATCATAAAATTGCTTTGAGTTTCGTTTTATATTTACTATTGTTCCGACTTTAATAATAACAAACATAATCATAGCAATTTTAAGTTAACAAACAAAACCAATAAATAAATAAAATAATCGTCTGTATTGTCTATCGTTTTCATGATGTAACTTTACCACTGTCTACTAATTATTTTACCTACATTGTAATGTCTATGTTTGATTTTTGATGTCCAAATTTGGCTCATTGGACTTTCTCGTTTGATCAATTACTGCCGGCTAATAGAAGAGGATGTATTGCCTACTAGTTTTGCCTGCAAAATCAAGTATATTATATCAAGAAAATTCTATAGCTCATGTGTAATCTGGTGCATAACATAATATATTAATGTAAAGTTTCATCTAATTTCATACAGTAGTTTTCCTCGAAATAGATACAAACATCCTCACAAACATTCGCATTTATCATAGTAGAATTGTTCATTTGTTAGTGTTGCAAAAAGCCTTCTCAACAACTTTCCTAGGTGGGTCAGTACCAGTATTTGTGTTTGGCCGAGTACACTCCTCTCGAATCGTTTGTTTAACTTTGTTCTTTTATTTCGAGAACGCTTATATTAGCTTTACCTGTATGTTTGTGTGTTTATATGTAACCGACTCTATAGACTAGATTTTGATCCCCTTGGAATGGACAGATTTAATTCAAGTTTTGCACTCTTATCAATGATCGGTGACAATACGATTGAGTGATTTCAAGTTCTCTTTTGAGAATATCAATTAGTTACCTACTTAAATCGTTGTGTATTAAAATATGTTTTATAGAACCTTTAACTAAATATGTTTTGTTAAAAAATATTATGTGTGCTACATACGTTTAAAAATATATTTAATCCAAAGAAAAATACTATGTTAACGGTAATCTCCATATAACTGCTCTTTTGTCTATCTTAAAAAGCAACTACAAAAAGTTATTGTATGCATTGGAATGCACAAAATAATGAGGGGACTTTTGAAATAAAAAGTTTAAATCTCCTGCATACTTTCTATAGTAAACTCCGTAGTAAATTTGTTTAAAAATCGTTGGATTGAAGCTCTATGGGAAAAGAAATCCTGATATGAATAAGTTGTTTGTTTGTGTCAATTGTTTCGATTAGAGAAAAAAAAATCATCTTAAGATAGTCGATGTATTAAGAAAGGTAGGCCTAGGCCATCAACACGCTAAGATCATTAGGATCGGAGCAATGCGGGTAAAACCGCGGGGCGCAAGTATAGATGTATGGCATACCTGAAAAATAAAAGAAGAAATTATCGCCAAGACCTCGAGGCGAAAATAAGTCGTGTAAGGAATTTTAAGAGCATTTCATTTTTATCCCGGATCAATAATTCAACTGAATTTCCTTCGGCATTGCAAATTTTATTCTCGTTTGATGGTAAATTTTATTATATTCTGAAATAATTAAGCTCTATAATATCCGGCCCAAAATGAGAAATAGACGGTCAATGAAGTGAAACCAATTTTTAGATTAGGTACTCCTAGTGTAATCTTGGATACTTTCAAAATTGTATTCTTACGGTTTTATTCATCAAAGTAATCCATCGAAGGTTTAAACTATACTTTATTTAAAATTTCCTTTATTTTTTTATACGTAACTAAACGTTTGTTAAAATTAATCATTCATAAATTTTTAACTTTTTCCTTCTATTTTGAATTATAGAGTCTATTATTTAGTACTGCGTAGACGTGATTAAATAAAGGTTTCATAATTCGTTATTAATTTAAAGAACCATCTTAATAATATGAATATTATGAAATGTGTTCCAGAAATAGCGAGAAAAGTTAAAACTTTAAAACACCGCTTCCTTACGCAGCACTTTTGGTAACAAATCTCAAATTCTACATTTTAAAGTAACTGAAAATAGTTCTACATTTCCGAGAAATCTTTCGCTCACAATGTTTCCACAGACTGAGCAATTCCTTGAATTTAACACGACGTTGAATAACATATAATTTAGCTATAGGTAAGTATATTTTGTTTCCAATACAGAGAACATTCGATCTTATTATTGGCTAGCTGTGTCCCGCGGTTTCACTCGCGTGGGTGGGTGTATACATAATATTATAGTGTAAAATATAGCCTCCTACTTTATTACATCAGCTATCTGTCAGTGTCCCATCAAAATCGACCGAGCCGTTACAAAGATTAACTTGTACAAACAAACAGAATATAATATTACAAATTAATCAAATTATTATATTATCTCTTTCGTTAAGTGGAATGACTTCGTATTTAGATAAATATACTGTTTAATATTTTTAGCGCCCTTTTTAAATAAATTATGGCTTTACTATAGCGCCTTTTAAGAAAATTGATTCCTCGTGTTTCTGGGAAGTTCTGCGTTCATTTTAGATGCATTTCTAGCAACCAAACGCTCTAAATCCTTCAGGGAATATGAAAAGAGACTCTCTATTGGCAGTTGAACGTTATAGCAAATTGTTACTATGTTACCTTTAGGGAATTTGTATGTGGGTTATAATTAATTTTAATTCCAATTACTTGAAGTGATTTAGCAGATAAGTGGTGGAACTAAATTATTGATAGCAATAATGTCTTGTGATATCGATTACTACATTTGATTTATTCTTTATAGGAACTAGTCATTATGTTGTAGAATGTTGAGGTTATATTAAAACTGGTTAAATGTATATAAAACTTCGATTGTTGCAATTAATTGTTCATACGCATTTAACAAGTATAGTAAGTCGAAAGATTGAAATAGATGAAGCTGATAGGTGAAGCTTGAGATGATGATGATGATGATGATGGTGTTAGAATATATTACTGTCAACGTAATATGAATAAATAAACAAAATACACTTACAAAGAAAAGAGTTAAAAAGCTGTTCAAAATTTCTTTAAACGCGAAGTAATACAAAATTTAAGGTAGTCTTAACACTATCAGAGAGAATTTGTAAGTCGCAAGGAAGATATAAAAGCTATTTTGTTCTTCACGTAAGAGCTTTGTTCCGAAGTTGTAAATCCGAGGATTTGTGGAACAACGTTGAACAATAGATTTTTAATATATTTCAACTCCTACATTGTAAGGCTTAGCTTAGCCTTTCAATTTGCGATGTTGCGTAACTGTTTTAAGTTTTGATTTTTAAATATGCTGTTATAGTTATATAGGAAATCAACAACTGTGCAATACTATTTTATTTTGTTAGTATTTTAGTGTCCGAAGCCTTCTTTGTAAGCCGAGTGTATTGAAAAGTTTTTTATGAATTAGAAATGAAACTAATGGTTAAATGATATCAATTCTTTAATATTGAAATTAAATAAAGTTTTTTTTTTCAGATCAACCAGAGGAATAAATTTTATGCTACACTACAATAAAGAGAAGAAAATTTTATAATTATCATCATTATATATAAGTTTAATTCCTAAGATTAATTATTATTGCAAATTAATTCCAAAAATATAATGCATGTATGTGAAACTTTTATTAAACTTGTTTCCTTTATGGCGTTGTTTTCTTATAAACATTTTACGTTTTACTTTTAAAAGAGCAATATATAACCCATATAGGTTCATAATTAATGTAACGTTATAAAACAGTAATACACGTAGTAAAATTTACAAAGCATTCTTATTTCCCAGCAATTTATCATACAAAGTTGCAATTTTATGGTAAATAGCTACAATGTTATGTTTCTTTTTACATTTATTGATGTATTTATGCAAGAAAATTTTTAGAGTAATTATTGATTTAAATGTATTTGTATAAAAAGATAAATACAACCAAAATAAGCTTCATTTGCGTAAATGTTGTTGGTTGTACAGGTCTTACTTATATAAATTGTACATTCGCCAATTACATTGCCATGCAAATACACACAGCTCCGCATAGTTAATCAGAAAAACCTATGATAATATATAAAAAAAGCTAGATACGTTACCCGCTCTCTATTTTGGCAAGAAAAAACTCAGCTAAGTGCCCGAGTTTCACTTAGTCACGCACCATTCAGCGTCGTGGCTGGACGTTCTTTTTATATTTTAATCGGCAGTTGTTATTACGAAGTACATGAGTGAGACATGTATTATGTCTCGTGCGTGAGAGTGAAAGAGAGAATAACTGTATGCGTTATTTATTTATTTATTTATTACTTTATTGCTCTTAAAAATTACAAATTGAGACTTAATCTAGGGTACATTGTAACATGTAACGGCGGCCTTATCGCTAAATAGCGATTTCTTCCAGACAACCGGTTGTACAGAGAGAAATTAAGTAAAGGATAGGAGTAGGGTATAGAGAGGCATAGAGTAGGGTATGCGTTAGTAAGTAGGTATGTATTAATTACGCTGTTTTTTAGTGCAATGATGTTGGCGTATGCCGCGTCTACTAGTATAATAGAGTCATTGAGAAAAACACATTATAAATATAATAAAAAAATATAATATATTCGTTGCAGACTGCAGTAGAGGAACTTAAATGGGTGAAAATTATAATATGATAGTATTCTATAAAGTGGAAGAAGCAACAAAAAATATTCTCTAACTACGTATTATCTCATTATGCATTAAAATAATGTGAACTCTACTATTTCACTGTTAACTTTTTATTTACAGTAAATATTTAATAATATTTAATAATTCAAACCCATATTACACTTCAAAATCAGAATAAACAATATTGCCTAATAATAATAGAATTAAGCCTGTACAAGCGGAATCACGAAAAACATTCACAAAGCAATTTCTCAAGGGAATTTAAAAAGTCAAATATTACAATCCGACCTAATTTAAGAGTTCCGAATCAACAATCATCTTCATTAGTTCCAATTCAGAAGATATGCCAACATTAAAAATGTCTGCTTTTATTTCGTTAACTTTGTAAACATGATAAAACCTATTTCAAACAATTCTGAAGTGTTTATTGCTTTCAGATGAGTTTATTAAATATGAAGACTACAATTATAAAAATGAAATAGTTTACTTTGCTTCATATCAATAGAAAACAATAGTATCAATATAATACATCAGCCCCCCTAGTCAAGTGGCTTTCTGTTAGCGTAGCGTTCAATAGAATAGACTACGAATGTATGAGATTGACGTAGGCTGTCAAAGTAACAATTAAAAAACGATAACGAAGTTAGAAAAGGAAAAATGTATGGGATTGACATTAGATAGACCACGTGATCTAACGCGGCGTATGTCAATCCCATACATTTTTGCCTTTTCTAACTTTGTTATCGTTTTTTAATTGTTACTTTATCTAAGGCCCCAGTGTAAATATAATAACAAGGTCGTTAATTAGCCCTTTAAAAAGGAATAATATGTTCATTATAGTTCCTAAAATGAAGTCCTAAATATGCTCATTGATACACATCGAATCAAATACGATTAACGTTGTTCTTATCTTTAGCCATTTTTATATATATAACTAGCTTTCCGCCCGCAGTGTCACCCGTTTTGTCTAAAACCTAATAAATTATATACCTTTCTCTTGAATCACTTTATTTATTAAAAAACCGCATCAAAATCCGTTGCGCAGATTTCAATATTTAAGCATACATAGAGCCATAGATAGAGACAGGGAAAGCGACTTTGTTTTATACTATGTAGTGATATCATGTAGTGATAGCGATATTCTTCATTATATTCTTATATTAAAAAAGAAACAACATACTTCTTACTACAAAGTATCTTTTTGTACCGCAAGTCTAAAATAGTTCTTTTCAAAGGCAATTCTTTTATAACTCAACTCTTACAATAAAGTATAACAGTAAGCAATTTATCAATCGAGAATCTTCCGTTTAATTTATGGTCAATAGCAGATGAAACTGCACAGATTATGCATTATAGTCCATTTGATTCTAGGAAGCTGTTAATATTCTAAATTATCTGTGGTTCCTTGGTGATATATTTGATTAAATTGACAGTATTATATCGCAATGACAATTTGCTTTGTGGGTTTATTAAGAGATAATCAAACTAACCGGTAATAGTAAAATCACATTCACATAATATTTGTATTTATTAAGACTCGCACACGATAACGAATACGATTAACGATTAGAATAATATGTATAGAAATGATCTCAGATAGATTATTTGTTAATAACACAGGTTTAACCTAGCAAAGGGGTCATTGTTTAAACTTAGTATGTAAAAAAAATGTGTTTTTGTTTTTGAGTCAAATATACTGAACAATTAATACATAATCGACGTTTTGTTTACTTTATGTAAAGCTAAGAACATGACTCTTAACTGTTTAAATTATTTTATATAAATAAGCAAATTAAAACCACTTTCAAACAGAATATCCAAAGAAAAACAATTACACAAGTCTTTCAAGACTATTATGGTTCTTAATAATTCCAAAGAAATGGTTTAATTATTTCAAAGCAATACAACATAATAAAACGACTCTATGAAATAGAAGCGACATTGAAAAATGATTTCCCGCGTTATCTCACCCCTCATATTTTGAGGTTAATTTATAAGTTTTCTTTTCATTTAACTTTAATCTTCCTTCGCTTTAAAAGTTTTATTTTATTTTATACGATTTTGTAGCAAGGTAATATTATATCATACTTTTAGTCAGTTAAACCGCTTGCTGAAAAGTCTCTTGCCTATTTGATACTTTTACTGTTTTTAGTAGATTATTTTCGGTTTAAGCTAATCAGAATAGGTATATAGATATATATGTAATACTAGCACCCCGCCCGCGGCTTCGGCTGCTTTGCCTAAAACCTAATAAATTATACCTATACTATGTAGTGATAGAGAATACATAACAATACTTTTCTTGTCTGTAGAATATAATTTATACCTATCCTTTACAGGATAGGTAGGTATTTATAATTAATATAGGAGGGCATGAGCTGTTTGTCACGACAGAACAAGAATTAAATGAAATAAGAGGTTGAAATTTGTATGAGGAAAGCTTCTCGCGAGATATGATGTAATGCACGTAGGTGAAGCCGCGGGCTTAATATTATAATAAATACGTGACAAACATGTTTTTTGTTTGTCTACTTCTAGTTATACTTTAGTGCAGAGTTTTGGTGTATAGTTACATAACAATATTAAACTTACTTACCAATTCTTACTTAACAGTAGGTCCGTTTCTTGAAGATGTAAAAACTATTGCGTCAAAAACATTTTTTAGCTGAGTAATACCTTCTATCAGAATATCGAGGTTATTTCTATTGAGCTTCTAAGTTCCATAGTAGAGTTTTATAATCAAAGGTGTCAACTTGCTAGTAAAAAAAACCAATCAATGAAAGTAATATAAAACATAATATCGTATGTGTACCATAATACATAAGGAGAATCACAACTATATTAATTTATAGACTACTAGAGGTCCGCCCCGGCTTCGCCCGTGGTACATATTTCGCAATAAAAGGTAGCCTATGTCCTTTCTCGGGTATCAAAATATCTCTATACCAAATTTCATGCAAATTGGTTCAGTAGTTTAGGCGTGATTGAGTAACAGACAGACAGACAGAGTTACTTTCGCATTTATAATATTACTAGCTGTTGCCCGCGACTTCGTCCGCGATTACGTCGTTTTTCGTCATTCGTCGTTTAAAAAAAATACGTGACACTTTATTTTTGAATGTTCTTAATTGTCTCTTTTAAAAATAAACTACATTAAAATTGAATACTCTGATTAGAAAATCTTAAAATCGGAGGACATCGAAAATCTGAGGAAAACATGAATTTGATTTAAATTCTACATTACTTAGTAATTCAAATAATAATCTAAATTAAATGTAGATTAACAGTTTGAACAGTTTAAGTATTAAATTACGTTAGTTTACATAGTAATTTTACTAAAAACACGATGACTTTCTTTTGCGCTCGGTACAACAAACTAAGCATGTTTGTGGTACGTGGCCCGCGTCACTTGACCCCCCGCGAGTTCCCCTCCGTTACTATGCGAAAATACATTCGTCGCCCTACTGTAGGAAAAATTGTAATATTTTAAATTCGAGAAATATTGATTTCTTGTATTCGACTATTCGTTGTAGTCGAATACAAAATATATTTGAAGAAACTTAGGTTGGCCTTCAGGCAAAAGGGATCCTATCAAATGATAAACTTGACCTTGTATCTTAAAAGTAAGCATGAAAGGATCCTCTGATAATTGTTGAGCACCAAAGGATCATTTAAAACGCACTACTATAAGAGTGAATATTGTCTAAGAACTGTTTAGATTGCACATGTTCCTCTAAAAGTAGTGATTTCAAAGGTTCTGGTGTATCTTCAAACGAAAGCCGACTCCTTACTCCTCTTTAAAGCATTACAAAAAGAACATACTACGTTAATATCGCCTATTCAGAAGATGATCTGTAATCAATTGTGAGGTTATAAGCAAACCCACTTTTATATTTGTCGGACCACACCACCGAATTCGTAGATTGATCTTCTATGTTTACCTCTTAAGTCATTAAGACTGTCGGAATCTGTCTACAGTAAGACGGGCCTCTCGCTATTCGTCCGTTTCAAGAGACCAAATAGTTTCAATTCTTAATCTTTCATTAAACAAACTTATTAATCGTACTTGTCTCAAATAATCTTGTCTCAAATAATGGTAATATTCGCGTCCCTACTCTAGTCATTGCTTATGCTCATGTTCATCTTCAAGAGATCGAATAATATTATGGTGCACCCTATCATTTGTCAATCGGTCTTCATATTGAGTAAAAGTTTCAGATTATCGAGATAAAATATGCCATTTGCGATCAGCTGTGAGACGTTATACCCTCTCAGTGAAGGTTTCGGTCTCACAGGATAGTACATGCCGTTCGCGGTCAGCTGTGAGCCGCAATTCTCGTTGTGAAGCGGTTTCAGGTTCTCGGCATAACACAATATGTTGTTTTCGGTCAATAGTAAGCCTCTTACCTCTAACGATCCTTGAGAACTCTTATTTCTCATTTTCTTAGCTTTGCTCGAATTTCGATATAAAGATTTTTTAGGTGGCACTGATGCGAGTAAATAAAAATTAAGTTAAAACGGACTGAGAGTGTTATAATCATCAATCATCATCATCATCAATACATATAATAAAATTGTGGAAAAGAGATGTTTGTACAATGAAAATATGTAGAAAAAAATTAGCAGGTGTTATTATTAAATCGATCTTGAACCCAAAACTGTAGTTAAAAATTTTTTTGTCTGTTTGTCTGTATGTTTGTGCACGCTAATCTCAGAAACGACTTATCCGATTTAGATGCGGTTTTCACTAATGTATTGTGGTAATCTTCATTTAACAGTTAGTGTTTATTTCATGTCAATCGGTTCATAAATAAAAAAGTTATGACAATTTATAAGTAATCACGGCGAACATTTGCTAAGGCATTCTATTGTACACTGTACAGTGTACGATAAAACGTAATTTATCTGTTATACGCTACAGTTATTCCTTTACATGTCCAGATGATCATATCAAAATTCCCCAAGGGTTTGGGGGTAAGCTGAGGTAGTAGCGGGGGCGGGGTCAAATTAACATTATGGTTACTTCTAATAGGTAAATTTTCCACACAAAATGTCCTTTAAATTATGTCGTATTATATTTTTAACCCCCGACGCAAAAAGACGGGTGTTATGTGTTTGACTGCTATGTATTTCTGTGTGTGTGTGTGTGTCTGTCTATGGCACCGTAGCTGGCTAACAGGTAAACCGAATTAGATGCGGCTTTTTTTTGTTAGGCAGCATATTTTCCGACGCTGGTTCTTAGATAAATTGTATCGAAATCGGTTCATCCACTTATTATACCTACATAGGGGTAAAAGTGGGAATGAAAAAAATGATATACTTAATAATTTATTTTTAAAGATCGTTGGGAAGTTTATGAAATTATTTATTCCTTTTTCTATACACTTTTCTTCGTCTAAACGGTTAAGTTACGTGCTCCCTCTCTCTCTCTTCAGCCTTTAGTTACGTGCGTGAGACAGGAAACATCTAATTTGGATTTGTTGCTGGATTTGATAAAAATTGAGTATCGATTAAGCTGATCAGTGGCTACACCATACATTATTAAAAACATCCATTTAAGAAAGGAAGGAAATAGAATTTGCTCCTCTCCCCCCCTGGTTCCTAAAAAATAATATGACATAATTTAAAAGAAATTTTACGTAGAATTAGTTAGGCATTTCTTTTTTGATTTTCGATATTATATACTAATCATAATTTTTAATTACAATATTATGTAGTAACTATTTGGTATAGGTTAGGCATTTCATTTCTTGATTTTCTTTAATAAGTTGGTACGTAAGTTTTTTAGCTCAGTTTAGTAAGAAATTGTAATAACAATTATTTTAATTATTTATGGTAGTACGTATTTACTCAATAATTGTATGTTAAGTAGTAATTCAGCATGGGCGTAGCCACGGTGGGGCTGGGTGGGGCGCTTACCCTGGCTTTGATCTGGTAGGTACCAATTGTGAAGGGGAGTGGGCGTGGGCGTTGGCGTGGGCCTGGGAGTGGGCGTGGGAGTGGAAGCATGAAAATAAAAACAATTATTATTGCCCCACCCTGAGCCCATGGTCATAGGTCCCATAGTCACTATTCCACGCGGACGAAGTCGCGGGCACAGCTAGTAGACAAATATAATCAGAAAGCTTTGAACTCTTAAGCTCAACCATAAAAGATAGACATTAATTATGATGTCGGGAGATATTTTTTATATAATATGGAGAACATTTCTTTCATACTAATAATTGTACCAAGTTTCGTTTAAATCCGTCGAGTAGTTTTTGTTTCTATAACGGTTATACAATATACAGACAGACAGACGGACAAAAATTTTTGGCGTCAGTGTCGATCCCTAATCACCTCGTGATAGTTATTTAGGAAATATATTTCATGTACAGAATTGACCTCTACAGATTTAATATAAGTATTATTCATATAATTAGATGCCAATTTCCATGTAACGTTAAATTCGACTATACAATAACTAACAGACAACGCAGGTTACTCTCGTTTCCGTAAGTTGACGCGGCTACATATTCGGTCCTCATAACTTCACTTTTTGTGAACGAAACGACAGCGCGGTTTAATTCGATGCCAACACCATCAAAAAAAGGAAATATTTTTAATTGTGAAAAAATATTATGATTTACACTATTAATACTATTTTAACATTAACACAAAATATAAGATTGTGAGTGTGTAAAAATAAATCCAGCTAGTTTCACATCAAACTTATGTTTTTAATTAGGTATACGACATGAAAATATATTAATTACCAAGCAATAATCATACAGGTAAATACTGAACAAAAGTATTAACAGTCAAAGTATATTTTTACTTACAACATGTAAATGATGAAGGAATAATAATTATCAACGAACTAACCTTTTTGTATTATTGTTTATAAATATAAATTCATAAACAATAAATTTATAAAGAATAGAAAAAATTCGACCACTAAAGAATGCTGGTTCGAGTCCCGCCTCGTTATCGAATTTTTAAAACACGAAGATTTTTAAAAATGTAACCAATGAACACAATCAATATTAGATTAACTGTAATGGTGTCTAGTTTGACTTAAAATAATAAACATCTACCCCTCAGAGATCTACCCTCACTTTTAAAAATGTAGTATATTCACACGAATTATAAGCGCACCTTATAGGGAAGGGAAGATATGGGTTAAAGAGTTAAAAAAATAAATAACATAATTATATTTAAATTATTAATTTTTAACATTGTGTTCAGTAGTGTTAACATGTAAATTGATTTGATTTTTACGAAATCTCATAGATGGCGCTGTTTCAAATTTGTATACTAATAAATTCATTAAACTGATTCTCTGCCCATATTACGTAAATGACATAGTTTTTATTGTGTAAAGCTAGATAATAGCATGGCTTACCCGAAACCAACATTTAAACATGAGTCTTTAGATTGTACGCTGTCGTAATACACGGAATACGTAAGAAAAAAAAAGGTTCACAGCTCCTCCCCCGGAGGTGATAGCATGATAATATGTTTAAAAAAGCCTCACCCGACCTGTTAGTAATATTCATGCAAAATTTGAAGTCAATCTATGCAGTACTTTTCGAGATTAGCCTGGACAAACATACAGACAAACAGACAAACAGACAAACAGACAAACAGACAAACAGACAAAAATTCTAAAAACTATGTTTTTGGCTTCTATATCGATTATAGATCATGGATTATGTATTCTTTTAAAAAAATATTCAATGTACAGTTTTGACTTTCCTACGATTTTATTATATGTATAGATAGTATGGATTATTTCCTATACTGGAAACTTAACTGTGAATAAAGCCTACCTGAAAGACAAAAAAAAAACAGTCACATACTAATTGACGCAAACAAATAGGCATGGAATCCTAAACATAGGTACAGGAATATAAATAAAAAACATAATATTCGTTATAATTTATTTTTGACTAGAAATTTATAAGTACAAGTATTTTCCTTCAAAGTTCAAAAGCTCGCGATTGAAAGAGCATAGAAAATTATTTACAATATTTTTTATTAACTGCAATTGCTCCTTAATCTAATACATCCATTTGTAATAAGTAATTATAAACTATATACATTATAAGAATTCATAAGACTACAAACAGTTTATACATAAAATAAATTACATTATATTGAATATATTGCTTATATTTTTGAAACATTATTTTTATCTTTCATAATAATTACCTTGCAACATTCCAACTCGTTTGTAAACAATGAATCTGCAAATCCTTTGAAAATGTTTCCGATAAGATGATGCGGGCTTCATGATAGCCATTTGAGGTTTCAAATATCAAAGGGAAATTAATACATTATAGTAACTATCAAATGTAAAGTGTATGGGTATTAGGTCAGATTTATATAGACATAGTGCAATTGTGTTTAGGAATCTATTTAATTATGAGAATTTGGGAATATCTTTAATACATAATATATTCTTCCTATTTAGTTAGAACATTTAGATTGTAGATAAAATATATAATAATTGTCGACGATTTACTGTACTATCTCATTTAAATAGACCAATATAGAGACCCTCAACTAGATTTTTAGATAAAACAAGGTACAAGGAAGAACAAAATTTTATAGATAAATAGGTATGCATAAAAGCTCAGAATCAAAAAGTAAACTTAGCAGTTATTTTTCTACAAAAAATAACTGCTATAGTAGTATATATTACTGGATAATCTCTTTAACCCGTGCAAACATACCAGTAGGGTGGTCCGTCTAATTTGCATAGTTTCTAACTTCTGTAATTTTAAACTGCAACAAGACTAGAATGGTTTTGTTGATATAAGAGATATAACCTACGTATAAATATTTATACCTACTAAATACAGATTACATTAGTTTAAATAAATGCAGATTTCGTTAGTATGATTTTAAATAAATCTTTCTTATTTCTGTTTTTGGTTATCCGTTATTTAATCGTAATAAAAAATATAACTGTGAAATAATTACGATTATTTCAATACCTAAATAAACTTTAGTCTAGTTTTGTTTCAGACTTTTAACAATTTTGTTCAAACGTAATTTAATTTAAACGACGTAAGAGCGACTTTGAATTCTTATATACATTTTGTTCCTAATGGTCATAATATAATCACGTAATAAAACTAATGGGGCTGTTCAATATTATAAGTACACTTTTACAAATTGGTGACAAGGTAAGTCATTATATTCAAATGATAAAAAGGTGTTCCCGAAGTCATCAATCATAAAATGGGACCATATTTCCTATATAATGTAAAACCTGTAAATTGCGTAATGTATTTTTTTGATGTATTGCTTCTATCATCAATCTTATTTGAATCTGAAATGAATGCATCGAGAAATGCTGTTTTTGTCGAATTTTTACTCACTTTTAGCACACTTTCCGTATACATTTTCATCCGTGTATATTCGCTTCTATTTGTATTAGTCTAAGATCCCACAGCAGGATTAGTGCGTTCATAGTTTTTTTTTGGTAAAACCGAAATTTATATGTAAAAAGTTTCGACGTAAGTATTAAAGAAAAACGATTTTAATTTCTTAGCTCGTATAGATAGTATCTGTATCGTAAAAAAGTTAAAATTAAGAAAAACACCTCATTAAAGGAAAAGCGGTGTACACAAACTCACAAACTGTGTACATGTCCTTAAATTATGTATTTCGTGATAATCTTCTTAATATATACATATAAATCTTGTGTCACAATGTTTGTCTTCAATGGACTCCTAAACCACTTAACCGATTATAATAAAATTCGCACATCATGTGCAGTTCGATCCAACTTGAGAGATAGGAAAGTTTAAACAGGTAGGTACCACGGGCGAAGCCGGGGCGGACCGTTAGTAGAACTATACAATATAAAGCACAAACACATGTGGAAAAATATAGTAAAAAATACGGTCCAATTTAATTCAGAGGTCGGTTGCAAAACTAATAAAGTTTAAAAGTTAAACGCAGAGCTTTAGTGACATATCACACTAGCGGATTGCGAGCGGTTTCAAAGCGGA
>CAJQZN010024181.1:0-15291 GCA_907164685.1 Colias eurytheme | reverse complement strand
TTCTCATCTGCACTCAGTTGGACAGCTTACAAGTGACGGCATAGTGACGAATCTTATTATTTTTTGCTCTGCTATCGTTCTAGATATGTCCCATGGTGGTTCATTTGACCCATATTTTTGTCCTATGCGGGCTTGTAGTCTAAGTATAAAACAAAGTCGCTTTCTCTGTCCCTATGTCCCTATTTCCCTATGTCCCTTTGTACGCTTAAATCTTTAAAACTACGCAACGGATTTTGATGCGGTTTTTTTAATAGACAGAGTGATTCAAGAGGAAGGTTTTTATGTATAACAACATCCATCAAATAGTGGAGAAAAACTGTTATTTTTGAAGTTTTTAATGTGATGTCATAAAAAATTACATTTTTTCCGCTTACAGTATTATACAATATACACATTGAAAAGGTCTACAGAAAAGTCCCCGGTGGTATATGTCTATCTCTTATGGATAACCCACAATAACTTTTTTTTGTCATTTATTTTTTACGACAAATAATGGCTAATTTTCGAAACGATTTTAACCAATACAGCATTAATCCTTAACTAATTAAATACCTTGAATACATTGTTCATTTAATATAGATCTAATATGGCCCTTTACACCGTATGATTTTCGAAGATATTACAGATTTAAAAATTGCGGGACGTAGCGTTTGCGGCGCGGGCGGCACCGGCTATATATTTTATACCCGTGCGAAGCCGGAGCGGGCCGCTATGTTTTTATATTATACAACGTTTTTCTGTAGTGTATTTAGTATCAGCATTGCCCCCGTGCGAAGCCGGGGCGGGTCGCTAGTATTTTTATATAATGAAAGTTGCAATCGGCAAAAACATTATCCTGAATTAGAAATTTTAGCTAAACAAGAAATTTAAGCACAGAACACATCAGTATTGCGTCAATTAAGAAACTAAATTATGTCAAAACTAGGAAGTTAGACGCTGTTTTCAGTTTCTAACTGTCTCCATATGTTATTCCAGACGCTGAAATGTGAAATGTAAATTGGGGTATAATTAATATACCTCAGGCTGTTGCATAAGAGCTTTCTCTAGCTGTTTATGACAATTTCATGAGACTTTGCTCCAGCGTTGTTAATGTAGTTGGTTTGTTGTTTTTCACTGCAAGAGACGATTGTTTTTAGAGTGAATGTTTCTTTGACTGTGTCTTGTTGGGCTTAAGTTTCAATGTTAATTACGCCATCATTGTTAGAGAAAATAGGATGATATATTATTGTACCTAAATACATAAAAAAAACGTGTGGCACTCGGGGACTGCCGCGGTAAAGCTATATTGCATGCTATTGCTATGCCTTCAAGCCACACCTCCGCGCCCGTCGGAGTGGGGAGCGTGAGGTTTTTTCGTTACGGAATTTCTGGATTCGGTCCCCGCGCTCAAGGCCCGCGATAGAAGCTATGCAATAGCTTAAAAACTTTTTATAACCTAGCATGATAATATAGAGAAAATTATCTTAAATACCTATTTGGTACATATCATCGAAACTTCGCAAATATATGTATATGTAAATACATGTAACGTAGGTTCACACGGAGCCACGATTTGCCGAAACATCTCATTTTCATCTGGAAAAACGAACGAATGTTATATTCACACAGCGCATCTTGCATTGCCGTATCCGACGGCCTCAAATCGAGATCCCGTGTGTAACAAGGGTTAGTTGTTATAATAATTTTAAAAACCGGCCAAGTGCGAGTCGAATTCACGCACGAAGTGTTCCGTACTATGGGGACCACTTTTAATATTATTTATTTTTTTATTTTTAGTACTTTTGTTATAGCGGCAACGGAAATACATCATTTGTGAATATTTCAGCTTTCTAGCTATCACCGTTTTTTGAGATGGAGACAGACAGACAGACATACAACGAAGTCTCAGTAATAGGGTTCCGTCTTACCCTTTCGGTACGGAACCCTAATTAGTATGTTAGCATACAGTATGATTATGCCGTACACTTTAATCTCGCATCTACATCCATTTCCCATACAAACTCTGATTTATCGAGTTTCATGGACATTTTAATAGGTACTGCATCCAGTCTAGTATTATCGGAGATTTAGCAAGATTTATTGCCTGTAAGTTTGTATTTGCTTAAGGGGATTATTCGGTAACATACGATATGTGAGAATTTAATCTAATATAGACTGCTGTGTTTCGTTCGCGAATATAATACGCGGTTTTGCAGTATTTTTGGTACATGAGCCGTTTTGTTGTAATAGACGTTAGGATTTTTACGTTTTTACTGGCAACAAAAGGTAAGAGGTACCTAATACGAAATCGTATTGAACTTTTTTGTGACACTAAAGTTACATCCTGTATCAAGGACTTATAAAATTGTTTCGTTTGTTTCCATAAACATTTCATCGAAATCGATTATTTTGATTTTAAAATATTAAATAATATAATAAGTAGGTATGTCTTCCAAATTAAATATTAAATGAAATTGAATTACATATCCACCATTTAACACATATTGTAATAAAGGATACACTACAAAATAATCTATATCTTATATATAAAATTCTCGTGTCACAATGTTAGTCTGCATACTCCTCCGAAACGGGTGGACCGATTCTCATGAAATTTTCTGTGCATATCGGGTAAGTCTGAGAATCGGCCAACATCTATTTTTCATATGTACCACGGGCGAAGCCGGGGCGGACCTCTAGTAATATATAAAAATGAAACCCGTTTTCCTTGGTCACGGCATCACGCGTGAACGGGTGGACCGATTTCGATAATTCTTTTTTTATTATATTCCTTGAAGTACGAGGATAGTTCTTATGTAGAGAAAACGTAAATATGTACCACGAGTGAAGCCGGGGCGGACCGCTAGTACATCATAAATTTCGTTACAAAATCAGCATAACCATTAACTATTTGTAGCTGTTTCTGTACTAAATTTACTATTAAATTACACCATTTTGTATGTCGCTAGTGCCTTTAAAACTTCCGAACCTAAAGCTGGTGCCCGGTGGTTAGAACGTTAACTTGGAGCAAACGTGACGCGGTCTGAATTAAAATTACTACCCAGCTTTGTTAGTTATAAGTTAAAACTAGGTTTGAAACAAAATAAGTATGTATTAGAGAATGGGACAAATCAATGATCGATTTTCTTATATGTAATTTGTTATAATTATGGTTTTTGGAAATTGACCAAATTATAGCATTTGAATATTTTGATTTCGTTTATTAGTTACTAGCTTACCGCCCGCGGCTTCGCCCGCTTTGTCTGAAACCTAATAAATTATATACTAAAACCTTCCTCTTGAATCACTCTATCTATTAAAAAAACCGCATCAAAATCCGTTGCGTAGTTTTAAAGATTTAAGCATACAAAGGGACATAGGGACAGAGAAAGCAACTTTGTTTTATAATATGTAGTGATGTTAGTAAGACATCGAATTCTGAGAACCTTCAGTTCATTCAGAGTAAATATAAGTATATATTATATACGTTTAAAATAATAGAAGTGAACCTTCTCTTCTAGAGAATAGGACAAATAATGATCGATTTTATTTACGAGTCTTTGTTATCTGCTTCTCCAGACAATCTAAATGAGAGCATTTTTGAATTCTGGACGCAACAGAAAACTTACGTGCTAACTTAAACAGTAAGTCTTGTATAAATAAAAAGAACTTACTTACATATGTTATGTCCCTACTTAAATATAGAACAGTAAATTATATTAAAATACTTATAGAACGATTTATAGTAAGATTACATAAAGAGTTTTAACTGTTATATCTACGTGGTATTTACCATACCACCACATGCGTTATCTTCATAAACAATCCAACAATTGAGTTACCAAAGCAATTACAACGAATATATTTCACGACACGCCTCAAACTGCATTCGATTGCTCGCAGGATCACTCAGCCTAAATCCTGTTGGAGATTTGAATACATTTGTCAATTGGATCCTCATGAATGTAGATTTACGTTGTAACTGGTTTGACGATGTTTCATTTAGTGTTTAGTTTTTATTAATCGTTTTTGTTGTGTTTTGTTCATGTTTAGACTGTTTAAGAATGTATAGAATTTGATTTTCATGTGATTTGTTAAAGTTTAACTTGATTGACGTGATTGTATTGTATCCGTAATCCGTATACAATAGAAAGATTCATGTCTTTGTTAATTTTTTCCACAACACAACTGTAAAATATGTCCTTATGAATTTCAGGAATGTTTGAATTGAAAATTTATTTTTTGTTAGATTGTCTACTTCTCATAAATTCGGTATATAATAATATCACAACGTCGTGCTACAACTCAAATAATCTGAGCATTAATGAAAATTGTAATTTGTAACGAAAATATTCCTGTAGAGTGTAGACAGCAGAAGTCGTGTGGGCAGCTAGTGTTACAATATTATATTCTTACTGGCCTATTCTGAAAAACAATTTTATACATATATCGGAATAAACATTCGCTACTTACTTTATCGATAATATCAGAGTAGCATCGTAAAATAATATAATTTGTCAAGAACTTCACTTGGCATGCCCGATTGGCAATGTTCCCATGGACTCGCAATGCGGATTTCTTATGAAATTACCTATATATCTATTGGTTCTTTTAGCGTTCAAAATAAAAAAAAAATATTATTTCGTGTCTGATAAAAATTTTCTAATAACATTTTATGTTCAAGAACAACCAACTTATAATTAGTAAATGACTTATTTAGTAACAATTTGCCATCGAACATAGAGACCATTTTTCTTTGACTTAAATTTTTAGTATTTTTTTTTTAACGCGAACAGGCATTGTATCGTGATAGAATAATGGTCCTAATTTTAAAATTTCTAGCACCTGCAGCAGTAACATCCAACCTTTATAATGTTCGTGATCACCTGAAAATGGGGTAAAATAGGTTAATGGCATATCGGTGAATGAGCGAAGATTTCCTCCATTACTGGTCGACAATGTTCCTCAGGTATTACTTTGAAGCATGTGTGTTTGGGCCAGGAAAAACTTCACTTCAGAAACACTATTTTTTCTTGGTACTTCTTATTTTTGTTTTGTGATAAAATAATGGGACAGTAGTATTAGATTCGTCGTTCGTGTTATACTACATGTCATGTATACGTGTGAATTTTGACCGTATATTTTCTACATTTCAAGAGTCAATTAGGACGGTTTTTTGCTACAAAAGTTTCTGGCAACATTCACACGAACTTTTTATACAAAACTATTTGAAATTGAATATCTCCTTGAGTGGGTTAGAATAAAAAAGAAAGATTAAAACAAGAGGAATGAAGAATAGAATGGATAATCTGGGAAATCATAGTAACGAAACAGAAGCTTAGCAATGCACTGCATACACTAATTATTACACTTATAGGATTAGTGATTAAGGTTTCGATAGGTTTCGAAAACCTACTCATAAACTCGGAAGAAAAACTGACGAACACAAACCAGTTACAGTCAAACCTTATTAGGAGAGTTAAGCTGCGTTTGCACGTTCCAGTTACACGCCCTACTTGTATACAAAAAAACTGCAGGTTTAAACAAATTGAAACGTCAAGACACCTCATTATTTGCAGAGGCTCCTAACGAGTACCCTCACGACTCGTATGCAGATCATTAGGAGGATGTTTTTCGAGCGTATTAAACGAGCCTTCATTTAGACGCTGCAATCTAATGTTTAAGTTGGGATAAATACGTTTCTCATTAGAAATGTTTGCTGCTAGCTTTGCATTGAGATATTTGGGAGTATAAAACAAATTCATTGAGTGAGAGATCGTTTACCGGTAATTTTGTGGTCTGGTTTGAGAAATTCGATGCTTCAATTGATTAATTGGTTTACTACATTGGATAAATTGCTTCTGCCTTTGATGATTTGGAGTAATTATAGTTAAAGCAGCAGAGTTAGAGGCTGGGATATGATGAGCGCTGTTAAATTGGCTCAGAGGGAAATAGAAATCGTGTATTAAAAATATTCAAGAATTAACAACTTTTTCTTACCTTTTAATAATAGAATTTCTAATTTATTAAATGTATAAGTCTCTACAGTGCATTTTATAATATTTAAATGTTTTAGTTAAGTTATGGTCAAAATAAAGTTCTTTAACGTAAAACTTGTATAGAAAATTGTTGAACAAAATTTTTCGAGGCTCCACATTTTAGACCAGACTGAATCCCCTAAGTGCATCGTACCTGACTCATTATCAGTGATAAAGGCCATTACACTGAACGTATCGATCATGATAACAGTCTGTTTTAACATGCTGATGTTCGTTTTTGGAAAATTACAATGAAAATTTTACCTGAGATAACTAGCTTTAAATGTATGGACTCAAAATAAAGTTCTTTAAAATACTTTTCTTTGATAAAAATTAAATAATCTTAAACAATGATGAACTTATTGAGTATTAGTTTCTTAATAGTATTGCCTAGATACAATAGACCTTGTAAGATTTGTCTTGAAATCGTATAGAAATTAAAACTCGCTAGTGCTAAAGATAGGCCTTGCAAATAATTAACTATGTTATATTAACGGCTTAGCTAAAACTTTCCTCTTGAATCACTCTACCTATTAAAAAAGAACATCAAAATCCGTTGTGTAGTTTAAAGATCAAAGCATACATACATACAGACAGACGCGGCAAATGACTTTATACTATGTAGTGATGTTTAAGTACGTAGGTGAAAACAAAAGTATGTCATACGAACAATGTCGAACGCACTTACGGGTTAATCCTGCATGTAACCGCAATCACTATCTGCTGACACTCGCTTTGAGTCGTGTGGTTTCATGATCCACGTGTACTACTTTGTGGATATATTGTAATACTTTTTGTTTGGCTTCGAGGTTAGTGACCATAGCTGTTTATTAGATTTGACCCGCAATTTCATACATTGCTATCAATGCTATATAATTTTTAAGCCAACTTTATAGGTAAGCTGCGTTTCGCGGTTTCACCCACGTGGTTCCGCTCCTGTTGGTCTTAGCGTAATGATGTAGTCTATAGCCTTCCTCGATAAATGGGCTATCTAAAACCGAAAGAATTTTTCAAATCGGACTAGTAGTTCCTGAGATTAGCGCGTTCCAACAAACAAACAAACTTGCTTTTCGGCTTATGATATAAATTATTGTTTTACCGGTTTTAGGAAAACTTTTAAAAGTCCTGAAAGTCAAAAGCAGTGTATTTTATATAGAAGAAAAGGCTTTTCATATTTATTATTCCGAAGAAATTTTTAACACTTTTATTATACAGTATACTTTGTATAAGTTAAGAAATAAAAGATTTTAGAACACTAGGTTACCCAAATAAATCACACCACTAAAGAACGCTAGACGCCTAAAAGGCTAAAATACATAGCCTTTTGTATACACAAGAGCCAAAAGCCAAAGGGTATAAATTGATTTCACAAAAATCTTTAGCCCTAAGGAAATTCTACCATAGATTTTCATTTTATAGTTCGGAGATCGACCAAAATCGTTCAAGGGTAAGGGACAGATTCTTTCGCGCCATTTCTAAGGCCCTTATAGAGATGGCCCTATAGCATTTGCATTTTACGATGAGTCTTGGAGTGGAATCATTTTGTTCTGGATGTTTCGATACCATATTTCTTGGGACTCTATTGATATTGGTTCTGCTGTTTTGAGAAGGTTTTGAAATTGAGAATATGTGAACATATTGAATGTTACTTTGTAATAGTTAGTTTAATTTCTTGCAATTATTTTATATATTTGTTGTCTTCGTTAGTTTCAGTGAAGATTTATTGAAGTGAAAACTTCTTTAGCGGCGTTGAGCACTTTTTCTGTAATGGGTATAAAATCTTAAACTCGCGTCAGGACACGTGACCTGATCGAAAAAGCGTAAGACATCAAACATGCTCAACGTTAATAATCAAGTTTTCACTTCTGACGGCACTCCCGGAGTGCAACCCGTCTTTTTTATGTGATTGTCTTTCCCTCTTAAATGATTTATACTTGGGTTTGAATGTGGTGTTTGACCCCTGGGTTTCAGTAGAGATAACTAAACTTTCACTCAACCGCTTTAATCATTATTATTATGTGTACAAAATATTGCTATGGTTACATTTAACCATGGCAATATTATGTACACATGCTCATGTTATTATGTATGCTACCGAGTACGGGGTTAAAACTACAACATAATTTGTTATTTCATTATAGAAATTACTAGGTTTCCGCCCGCGGCTTCGCCCGCGCAGTCAAAGAAAAACCCGCATAGTTCCCGTTCCCGTGGGATTTCCGGGATTGCGTCATTTTCCCGGGATAAAAAGTAGCCTATGTCCTTTCTCGGGTATCAAAATATCTCCATACCCATGAAAATTGGTTCAGTAGTTTAGGCGTGATTGAGTAACAGACAGACAGACAGAGTTACTTTCGCATTTATAATATTATTATAGTATGGATTCTTGTTTACAACCTAACGACATGTCACACTTGACACACGACATAAAGTAAACAGTTATTAAAATGTAAACTTGGAGCGTCTTCGATAATTCGGGAGTTATTTGCTTTGCTTAGAATAATAATTTCGACGTTATGGTAAATATTGTTGAACCTCGAGTGACAGGCGTGTTTGTTCACTATGTTGACGAAGAGTTTAGTTTTACTTTCAATTAATGTTAGGGGGAAAAATTTGATGAGTTGATATTCATTGTAATAATTGCTTGTTGAATTTTCTACTATTTTATGTTGTAAACTGTATTAGTTATGTTTGAATTAGTAAGTATGTTTTGCTTATATAATACTAGCTTACCGCCCGCGGCTTCGCCCGCTTTGACTTAAACCTAATAAATTATATAAGTACTAAAACCTTCCTCTTGAATCACAAAAAAAACCGCATCAAAATCCGTTGCGTAGTTTGAAAGATTTAAGCATACAAAGGGACATAGGGACAGAGAAAGTGACTTTGTTTTATACTATGTAGTGATGTATATGGACGACATGTATTTATGTTCTAAAAAAGAAGGAATAATAAATGAGAAAATATATAGAGCTGTGTAAAAAATACAAGTATTTTTATTTATTACAAAGATGTACTCCATATTTTTATTCAGATTTATTCAAAACTTTATATAGCAGTGCATGTTTATTACGATAATATATCAAAACTTTCTCCGTATAAACAGCGTCCGTTTATCATGAAACTGACCAATGCATAGGGAAGTATACACGATGCACGTAAAATTATGAATGGAGAAGATGTTTATATCTTAGCTAATATATTATATTATGGAATATACTATATTATGTTATATTATACTTTCTATGTAAGTATAAAATGTATACCAGTAATATTAAAACGTATATTTGTTAGATAACATAACGGAATTGTGGTTTAAAAGTAATCTCTTACAGGCATATACAGGCTTTTCATTACATAAGGTGAAGGCATAAGGAAAGAAGAAAAGTATGAACAGTTATTTATAAATATTTCTTAAGTATGTACCTACCTAATAATAATCTTGTAAAATTACAAAAAATATCATCCTATTTCACAAATAAGACATATTAAGCAATAAGCTGTGTCTAAGAGGTCCAAAATAAACAAATAAATCGTTTATTTGCAAATAAACTTGGCATATAAATAAAACACACTTCAACACAATATGTCTCGGACAGCTCCATTTGCAAAAATTAGTCTCGAATAGCGAATTCTTGATTAATGTCAAAACATCAAAGGACACAGGCGTAATTAATCCGATATAACGCACAAAGCCGGGGCCATAGCGAGTTTATTATATTATGATAACACTTTTATCCTCATTTATTGCGTAATTTTTACGCCTCGTGCTCATGAACCTTGACTCTTAATACATGCTATTATTGTTTCACGATGTAGTCCGAGAGTTGGTGAACGTTTTGGGAGGAGGAATGTTATTATTTAGTTTTAGTTACCTGTTTTCCTAACATTTCATGACGGTGTGCATTGTTTAGAAAACAATTGCAACTTCTTTTTTAATATGATCTCAATTTATTATCACTATCGTGTTAACAATCATACGTGATAGATAATTATTTGAAACACGATAAAATTGGTAGCTAATGAAATATAATTTGGAAACTTTGTAAGTCTTCTTACAAGACTACTCTTAAAAGCGATTTTTAATTGTATTAAATGTATTTGATATAACATAACATTATTAAATAGTTTGCACTAATAATAATTTATTACGTGTACTGCATAGCCTTAAGTAGCCACCTCCAGTATTTAATGACAAACTTATCGTCATCTCTTGTACTACTCGTCTGAGCCTAGTCTCCCGTGAAATTGTTTTTATTTCATTCCTCACATTCCGATCACACGTTCTATTTATTTCTTAACCTCCTTTATTGTTATTATCGTCTGGTTTTACTCAAATGCAGCATTCAAATTACTGTAATAAACCTCTTGTATTTCAACAGAATCAAGGTAGAAGAGATAGAGAATTAGACTGTATTGGGCTTTATAAGGGCTGAATTCGATTTAAGAAGTATTCTATTATATTAGTTTGACCACCTCATTGGTACAGTAATAAAAGCATAAGCGTATAACCGAAAGGTAGGTTTGATTCACTGTGGGGACTTACAAAAAAGGCTTTATCTTTTTTATACTGATAAATAAGTTAAAGTTAAATGTTGTTAAGTTAAATGTCCCAAATATATGCCAAATTGTAAATGTATGTGTAATTATATTATGTATGGATATTGATGTCTGAAATAAAGTTTTATTTATTTATTTATTTATTTATTTATTTATCTGGCTGGACACTAAAGGCTTATCGTCTGCATGTCCGTATAGAACATCGAAATGAAACAGATGCATGCCCACCCTGCTTATTATACGCCTCTAAATATATATTGTTCTTTCTACGATCCTCGAATTATATTAAGTGAAGTGAAGTCCCATGTCCCCTAGTGGGGTAAGGGGCAGATGCATTAATCATCTGTTTCACTGATCGATTTTCTATAGGGACAAGTAGGTGATCAGCCTTCTGTGTCCTTCCAGACCGAGACATTTTTTTTCTTCGTCTCCACCGGGAATCGAACCCAGGACCCCTCGGCTCTACGCTCATGCGTCAACCACTGTCCCAAGGAGGCAGTCAACTATCGAATTATATTGGTATCATATTAATACTTCTTCTATAACCGAAGCAAGACAATTTTAATAGAAAAGGACGAACTTTTCGACGGCGATTGAATCGATTAACACATAGTTTCAAACTGATTAGAATAATTCTTAATTTCCAAACGAAATCGCTTAATTTCCCTTAAAACCTCACTGATTAGATTAATTACAATAAGGCGAGATCCGATGAAATTTTAATATTCCTTCAGGCTTCTAATTGACTCTTCCCATTATTACAGAAGTTATACCACTTTAATCAAAGTGATTTCTTGAGCTTATGAATTTATAATTGAATTAATTAATTACAAAGGAAAGGTACTAAGAACTGATTATGTTTATTGATGGAGCGTAACGAAATCAATATTGAATACGAATTTAGGGAGCCTTGTAATGTGTTTATTAAATACTAGCTGTGCCGCGCGGTTTTACCCGCATTGCTCTGCTTCTGTTGGTCTTAACGTGATGATATATATATTCGTTCAAACAAACAAACAAACTCTTCAGCTTTATAATATTATAAAGATATGAATTCATTATGAAGCTCTGTTGTATGATGGGTATGAATCAGTAAATTATGAGAAGATTGCTGTCATTAAAATATCTGTAATTGAATTTAATATGATTTTTTTTCTATTCTTTATAAATTTATATCTCGGTATATTTACAGGAAATATTGTCATTATTATAATTTAATAAATATAGACTATCCTATACTAGTTTTGGGTCCAAATACGAAATGCTAGGTTGACCTAATCTATAACAAAATTTTCAAGAAATTATTTTTATTTATTTAAGTTTACTGTTGTTTAATAAATAATGCAATAGATATTTAAATAGTTCTGAACTAAGGTTCTGAAACTTACAGATGTAAATAAATGAATTGTATCACAAATAAGATAAAAGGCGATTTAAAATTGAATCCCGAAATTTTGTTACAGCTCATGGCGAATATTTGAAATTGAAAAAGTTTAATAGTGCTCTCAGTTTGGAAAATCGTTTAGCGGTTTTGGCAAATTGATTAAGCCTTTATAATGTTGTTTAAGACAAGTTTACTACGATACAATATACGAAACCTATGACACCTAAAAATATTATTTTGCTGTGAGTATGTGTGTGTGTGTATTAATGGGACCGCCTCCTTGGTACAGTGGTTGACGCATGAGCGTAGAACCAAGAGGTCCTGGGTTCGATTTCCGGTGGAGACGAAGAAAAAAATGTCTTGGTCTGGTAGGACACAGAAGGCTGATCACCTACTTGTCCCTAAAGAAAATCGATCAGTGGAACAAATGTATAATGCCTCTGCCCCTTACCCCACTAGGGGACACGAGACTTCACTTATGAGACCTAAAAAATATTATTTTGCTGTGAGTATGTGTGTAGTACCTATGTGTATTCTTTCTGTAAGTATAAAGATTCTGCAAGGAAACCTTATATTATACTTACTAGCTTTCCGTCCGCGGCTTCATCCGCGTTTTCAAAGAAAAACCCGAATAGTTCCCATTCCTGAGGGATTTTCGGGATAAAACCTATTTTATATGTTAATCTAAGTTGCCCTCTATTTGTGTGCCAAATTTTATGAAAATCGGTTCAGCAGTTTTTGCGTTAAAGAGTAACAAACATACATATCTACACATACACATACATCCATCCTAACAAACTTTCACATCCTACTTAATATTACACGTATAAATGCGAAAGTTTGTGAGTGACTTGATGTTTGTTATTCTTTCACGTAAATACTAGTGAATCGATTAAAATGAAATTTATCACAGATATAGAGAGTAACTTGAATTAACACATAGGATAGGTTTTATCACGGAAATCCCACGGGAACGGGAACTATTGCGGGTTTTTCTTTGAAAACGCGGGCAAAGCCGGGGCGGAAAGCTTAGTTTATATTATTAGTAGGAGTAGGATAGGATGTGTAGGATAGGTACATAGTAAAAAAGACAGAGGTGTTCGTACTCGTATGTATATATACATAAGTGTGTGCGTGTACTAGTGTACACACGTAAGAAGTGAAACTTCTTTATGACCTTATTTTTCAAAAAATAATTTACTATATGCAACTTTACAGAAATAAGTCGAATCACGCATGGTAGGGATAAGAAAAAGATGGCGCGTAACGGGAAAATGTCACGCATCGAAAAAATGTTACACAGAATTTTTTTCCAGCCCCGATAAAGACTTCAAAATTACTTATTAAACTGCACTGTAATAATATAAAGTTTTACTAAACAAAACATAAATCTCCTTACACTACAAATTAAGAAAGTTATAATAATAAAATGGTAAACAATGTAAACTTTATAAGAATACAGTATAGGAAATTGAATTGTGTCACAGTTGACTCGCATCAAAGAAAGTAGTTTGACCCCGCAAAGAATTCAGTTACACCTTAACAAATATGTATGTTGATAAAAAGGTTACGGTAAACTATTTTAACCCTCCAGGGATGGAGTAAATTCTATTGAGATGGGACAATGTGTTATATTAGGGGGAATTTTTTACCCCGTAGGATAAATAACTTTATTAGGAGTGTTGATAATTGAAGTAATTTGTTGGTCAATTTAATATAATAAAACACAATAAAAAAGTACTAACTGACTCGAATGTATATCATTGCGCATAGTTGAAATAGTCTGTAATTTTCTAACTATTATCACAGTATTACAATATTACTATTATGCTGTCTTTACAAATTCATTTTTTTTTCGATATGAAATAAACCAGCTTTCCGCCCGCAGCTTCGTCCTTTCGCCCAGCCTATGGCTCAGGGTGGGGCAACAATCTATGCAAATATTATAAAGCTGAAGATTTTGTTTGTTTGAACGCGCTAATCTCAGGAACTACCGGCCATCGTGGCTACACCCATGCATACACATAACACAAGCGTTAGAAGTTCCATGAAAATCTTACAATTTACACAACAACACAATGTATCATAAAAAATGCCCTGTTCACTTCATCAAGATCCTTTTCCACCATAAAACGTACCAGCATAAAAGAATACATCACAGGTTTACTGTCAAATTGCATCATGCCCTTATTGATTTCTACTCATGATAGAAATATGACGTAAAACCTTTTGAAAGCTGACGCAGAAATTTCTACATTGTGGCATAAGGGTGCGTTTCCACCGTGTCGTGCGTGCGAGGACGTGTGTCTTTGTAAAGAAGCTAAGAATAGTATCGCTTCATTTACTTCACCTCGGTCAGCAAAAAGTTTCAAATGGAAACGGGTCAGCGGTGCTAGATTTTTGCGCATACCAAACAAGCGAGGTATGTGTGCGAGGTAGGTTTATTAGTTCTATATTATTGACGTGACAACGTCTTATAATTCGATAAAGCTAGCTGCACGCAAGAAAAAACATGACTCATGCGGCGTTACCTCGCTCTGAGGCGTTCCATGTAAGGCTTGAAGTGCAAGCGAGAGCGCGGAACGAGCGACAAAGAAGCACAATCTCACGTTGTCACGTTCAATTATCGTCAGTAAACCGACTTTACAGACAACCAATTTCTTTTTGGACAAAAGAAGACATTTCACAGGTTCTAAACACCTCCTCGCACGGCTTTAGTTGAAACCCCACACGTTTTCGCAGCACAGCTAGCCTCTTACGACACATTGCCCTCGCACAGCTCTGGTGGAAACGCATCCTAAGGAGCATAATAGACCAATCTGTTGTGATCCATGATCGTGCGACGAATACAAAATATAGTGTCGCTTTTGAGTTGATGTTACATTTGTTATTTTTATGAGATCCTGCATTAGGTGGGGCTGATTTTCGCCGATTTAGTTTTGGGATATAGTATTTTGAAAAAGGATTAGATACGCTTTTAACCTTATGAAAAAAAAAAGTTTTTTTAGCCATTGAATTCACAAATGAGTACAAAATAAAGGTGAAAAGGTTTTTTTAACGAGCATATCTTAGGAAATAATAGACTTAGGTTCTCATTAAAAAAAAAAAGATAATTTACAGGATTGCCCAATTTGGAAGAAAGAAAAGTTTATTTAACACCACACACATAATATGTACAATACAAATAAAAATACAAATTTTCACATTCTATAGAACAGTTATGTGGTTAAAATGTTAAAACTTTATTCACTCTGTAGTAATAACAATATTCATGATATACATATATATGTTACAGTCAAAACCCTTAACCAGTCAATAACCTTATTGACT
>CAJQZN010024179.1:0-13410 GCA_907164685.1 Colias eurytheme | reverse complement strand
AAAGAAAAAAGGTTTATTGACACAAAATTGTAGCGACGTCAGTTCTTCAATTCAGATATTGTTTATTATGTTTAGAATGGTTTATCAGTAAAATGAAATCTTAAAATTACTTGTATCGGTCATTATTATTATAAATATGTGGTCGTAATTGAAAAAAGTTAAGCAAATGTGCAGTTCTAACAAAACGAAATATCATGCTATTCTATGTTGTCGTTACTAGGTTACGTTGTTGAATTTTGTTGAACTGTCAAATGTTGCCTATTAAAATGGCTCTACTATACACGATTTATTTCCGCTAAGAGCTAGCGCGCAAGAGCAACTTTTATCTCTGCAACTATTTTGTCTCTCCCAAGAAGCTTATATGTACTAATACACTGGAGATTTCAGTATGAACATTAACTTGTAACAAGAAAATATGACATGGAGTGACGCCTGTATGTTTTTTATCCCTTTCACACCTAACTTGGCGAGTGGGTGTGAAAGGGATAAAAAACATACAGGCGTCATTCAAGGCCATATTTTCTTGTTACAAGTTAATGTTCATACTGAAATCTCCAGTGTATTAGATATAAGCTTCTTGGTCTCTCCCATCAACTCTATGGGGAGTTGCGTCGCTACGTGCGCGCACTTTCTTACTAGCCCATAGAGTTGATGGGAGAGACAAAAATAGTTGCGGAGACAAAAGTTGTTTTTGCGCGCTAGCTCTAATGGCCCATTTTCATCATAATTTTCTCTTTTTCGGGATACAGACTGCACAGGGTTTTTATTGAAAGGACATTGTGGTGGACATAATAGTATTCAATTTTATCAATGGCAATATTGTTATCTTAAATAAATTGTAATCTAGCAGCTTTGCACATGCATGGCATCACAAAAACTTAACTGTCAACTGTCAAGATAGAAGATAATGAATTGTCACTGTCAAGTTACAAAAGACTTGGTGGTGATCGCTATTCGCTATTGCTTATGAATTATTTTCAATTTAACATTGCGAGCTTTACAAACCCTTGTAATTCAATTAAATTATAGCATTACAGTGGTTGTAATTTATCGATATAACTTCAGCAAAACTGCATAAGAAAAGTCGGAATCGTTTACCATAACAGTTGTACACCCTATGCGCATTACATGTTTCCTTTTCAGAATTAAACAGAGTTTAAAAATATAAGGATCATTCTTACAAAATGCAAAGCAGTAACGACTCTCTGTCTGGTAAGTACTGTCTATAAAATACATACGATTTGAATGAATCAATATTAAACATTGTTTCGTATTAGTATTAGGCCCTACGATGAGTGGATCCCCTGCAGTTTTATTAACACCAGGAAGGACGAGAAACATAGCTCAAGACATGGAAGCGCTCAGGTTATCGCGCCAAGACAATCCTTATTTACAGGTGCGTAATATTTCTCTTTATATAATGCACACGCAATGCTTGTTATGAATAAATTATTTATTACGTTACAGCAGGTAATGGCGAGTAGAGAGAGTTTGATTGAAAGCCACAGGGAGGAATGTGTTTCGGATGATACGATTTTAATGTCGCAGGTAAGACCCATTCATTTGTATAAAAATACAATCCATACTAATATTATAAATGCGAAAGTATCTCTGTCTGTCTGTCTGTTACTCAATCACGCCTTAACTTCTGAACCAATTTGCATGAAATTTGGTATAGAGATATTTTGATACCCGAGAAAGGACATAGGCTACTTTTTACCCCGGGAAATAGGATAGGTCCCCCCAGAAATCCCACGGGAACGGGAACTATGCGGGTTTTTCTTTGACTGCGCGGGCGAAGCTGCGGGTGGAAAGCTAGTTACCTATAAAGGTATTTTTCAATCAAAAATATCAATTTTATTTTTCGTTTTTTTTTTTGTAAATAATGTCAATAGCTGCTTTCAGAGAACGCACTATGTCTAGGTATATCATTAAGCAATAGATATATTGAGAGCTACTTACCGATAACTCCTTTTAGTACAAAAACATTTTTTATATTTAAGTTACAGACAGTTCATACATATGCAGGACAAATTAAGTCAACTAGAGCAACAGGCACAAATTCACACATGCCATTTAAAATATTCCAGGAATTTGGTAGCGCAGCCCTAGATTTTGTTGAAGACGATCCTCTTACCCTTAAAGAAGTCCATGAGCATATGATACGGTCACCACCCCCTACTAGCTGTTGGCCACATGGTATGTTATTTATGTAAAATTCACCTTGTGATTTTTTTAACAATATTTCTGCAATTAACAGAAATCTTCTAAATTAACAATATGCATGTTTATTTATAATTTTAAATATTAATTATTATAGGTAAAATATACTTATTCAATTTTGATGGATACAATAACATGTTACTTATATATTTTTAATTCAGTAAGATTTGAATATATAAATCGCAGTTCTAAACTACATTGTAGTCAGTACATAGTAGTCTTGAACAGACTTAGTTATTTATAAATTGCTTTATTATAAAAAAAAACTGTTTATTTTTCTGTAACTTAACTTTGAATTGAAAGACCCAACTTGAACATTATTGCCCATTAAATTTTATAGCATTTTACATCAGAACCATTTTTATCTAACTTCCTACTAACTTAAACAAGCTTGTTAACTAATAATTAACATGTTTGCCTGCTGCTTGGATAGATACGATATCGTACCGCGCGTCGAGCGCGTTCGACTTTGGAGCGGAGAGTCCGGTCTCATATAGCGCTTATTCCGTCAATTCACAGGAGAAGGTTACTAATGTTGTATTTATGTGTTTGTAGCGGGATATGGTTATTTATTGCTTATTTATTTATTTATAAATTAATGTGAAGCACTTAGAATCAATACACAATTGAAAATGAGAAATAATGGTGAGTGGGTGGTAGAATATATGTACTACTCGACCAAGCCAACTAGACCCTTTTCAACTGTGACGTCACCCGCCCATGTCTCGGGTACAGATAGCAAAAAAAAAATATTAATAATATCACTGTTCGCTCTCCGCTATGAATAGTCTTATTTTTCCCCATTTCGAGGGCTGTCTATGAATAACAACACAGTAAAAACTTAAACAAATAACAACGAAAAACTTAACAGTCAACAACAAGCTTTAACGATTAATAATAAAAAGTACAGAAATAACTAGCGATGCGAAACGTACGAATGCGTCGATGCTGCGAACCGTACTAAGGCGAACGCGGTACCTGAGGCGGTAAGCGGGCGGGGAGGCCGCATTCCACCCGAGCGTCTAGTTGGCTTGGTCGAGTAGTAATATATGTAAATAAAAAATGTAAAAAAATACTTGATTCATATATTGTAAATTATTTATCTTATTAATGTTAGTATGTATTGCAATCAATACGTCCAGACTCGGTTTGTTTTGTGATAAAGATATAAAGCAACATTCCACAGTGTTTCTTGTAGTTGTACATAGGTACATAAAACCAAATTATTTATTTAAATGTATCAACATGCTTTCTAAAACAAAACTATTATATGCACATTGCATATAGTGCCACATATTATTATTATTGCTGTTGTTAAAAATTTACTTTACTGAACTACTGTGTTATCTTAAAATAATCTAATCAACAAAGTGGGTATCTCTTTTTAACACGCTTTTTAAATTCAGATCATCTTTAGGTAAAAAACTAACATC
Source organism: Colias eurytheme (assembly GCA_907164685.1). Taxonomy (NCBI): domain Eukaryota; kingdom Metazoa; phylum Arthropoda; class Insecta; order Lepidoptera; family Pieridae; genus Colias; species Colias eurytheme. The sequence goes on along the minus strand of CAJQZN010024179.1, from coordinate 9,754 downwards.
TTTATTGTGTAAATAATTTGTATTCATTATTATAGTTTGTATATAATTCATGTTATGTACTTTAATATTAAAACTCAATTTGCACATTCTCAAACATAGCAACATTTTAAGTTAATTGCAAAGGCAATTCACAACATCATTCTTTATAAATAATTGGATAATCACGTAAACTTTTACTTTGTTTGTACTTGGAATGTTTTGTTTTACTACTTTTTGCACGAATAATTTGCATGTAATTATTATTCAGCTAGAAAATACAGTGTCATTGAACTTACTGATATATGCATTTATGCATAAATTTATAATAATATTTTCATTGCTTACATTGTATTCAGGATTCAGACATGCTTTTTAGTTTAGCTATGCTTCTATTACTAAAATATAAATAAAAAACTTTTTTTGTTTGTCGAAAACGTTAACTGCAATTCTTTGGTCTAAAACATAAATGCAGTCCAACTAAGAATAGCAAAATCTTGATATTTCCTCTGTGACTTGGATAGCTTTTAGTTACTTAATTTTCGTGACACACATTTAATTTACTGCTTATATCGTCACAATATGGCGCCGAATCGATCCTATTCTTAATTGGATTGTCGTGACTTATTGTTTTCGTGAATAGCTATCATATTCAACTTTGTTTGTACTTATATTTATTTCATTATAATATTTATTACATTGGCAGGAGCTATTAGGTAGTAGATCTCCACGTCGCGGCACACGGTGCGACGACACGCGGCCACAGAGCGGCAACAGTCGCGCGCGCTCCTCCCGCTCTGTGTCGCCGAGGGCACACGACTTGGCACTGTGTGGACGACCGCTTTCGTTACCCGGTGAGTATATTACGGGACTGTTACAGGATTGTATATCAATAGTCTAATGTTTCTTTATCGATTTAAAATGTGGTTTATGTAGATTGTTTATTTGTGTAAATATATTTGTAGTATTTGTTGATTTTCAGTTGGTAATAAAGAACCAGAGCAAACTACACACTCGTGACATAATTCATTTAAAACAAAATATCCATATACACATAACATCCATATCCAATTATTGTCAATAATTCGTTTAATAAACATTTAATTTCTCTGAGTGAGCCTTGGGAAGCTCTGAATAATTTCGAAAAAACGTGAATGTATCGGCATTTTAGGAACCATTTTTTGCAATTAGCCAATTAACATGTAATTTTCAATTCCAGGCGAGAGCCACCTCCGCGCGGCGTTAAATAAGAAGCAAAGCAACCAACAAACAGACAAATTCTCCATACTACAACATCCTAGGCCACTACGAAGACCGCACGCGAGCCGGCGTGGTGAAGATAGTGTACAACTAGTACAGGATTGCGATAAGTAAGACAAATAAAAAAGAAAAAAATGAAATGTCAAATGTTTGGATATCGATAAAAGTCGCGCGGTGTGTACGCGGCATTATTTAAAAATCGGAAATGTCATTAATGTCAAATATGTAATGGCAGATGCAAAAAGAATTCGTTTTGAATTTTTTGCGCGGGACAATGGCGGTTGTTTAGGAAACGTTGTTTACAAAATATTATCGGTAAGAATGTGAGATTTTTGAGAAATGGTAACATCTTTTTGAGGATAACTATTGATTAATTATGGAATGATTTATCTATTCATTTGTTTTCAAGTAGCGTCTCATTGCACATGCATATTTTCATTGCTTTAAAGTAATTAGCAAAATTAAATGAAAAAAAGTGATAAGATTGGGCAAATTCGTTAGACTATATGAAGCATAATTATTCATAAGTATTAATTTTTATAAGTTCCTCTTTTATTCGTATTACTTTAGCTTTTATAGAATAATTCTTGCTGGACAAGAAAATTGCAAATTAGCTTTTTAGGTTTTAAGATTTGGTCTAAGCTCTAAGGTAAAAACTTAATGATGTGTACAATAGTAGGTTACCAAAACAATTATACAATGTTTATTTTCTGTTTAAACCTCTCACTTCAGTTATCCTTAATGCCGTATATTTATTTTGCCCTGAATATGCTGTTAATGTAATATATTTTTACTTAGTTTTTAATCATTGGAATATTTGTTGCGCTAAAAAACGATAGAAGGTAGTTTCCTGAAATTAGGTATATGTTATACAAACTGCATAGAAAATTATATAAAAGAAAAAATAAAACGGAAACGGAGATGATTTTTGAACCGTATTCTATACGACAGTATTAATTACGTAAAAGAACATATTTTAAACGTTTTAAAATTATTCTGTTGTTTATGTGGTCTAGATAACTTTTTATTATCTTATGTGACCAAATACCATTAGTAATAATGAATATAAATTTTTAAGGAAATAAAAGAAAGAAAACACCAATCGTATAATTAACATGTTTATTGAAATTAAAAAATCTAGGCTACGAATATTCGTATAATTGAAATATTGTCCAGTAGGCATAAAATTTTTAACAAACCATTAATGTTACCATATTAAGTAGTTAAAATTCCTGCATACTTCCTAAAATGCTCATAACGATAAATTAATGAATTAAAATTGTTTTAGAGTTAGTCAAATTGTAGACTAAAGTATTGTGTAATATAAATAGCAAGGATAATATGAAAATTTACCTTCCAGGCTGACTGTCTCTTTACTGTTTAATGTTATCTACTCAAACAAGCAAAAAAGACGTGTGTCACTCGGGGACTGCCCCGGTAAAGCTATTGCATGTTATGCCTTCAAGCCACACCTCCGTGCTCGTCCCCGTGGGGAGCGTGAGGTTTTTTTTCGTTACGGAATTTCTGGATTCGGTCCTCGCGCTCAAGACCCGCGATAGAAGCTATGCAATAGCTTAAAATGTCTTATCAGGTCACAGCCGGTTGATTTGACCGTTCAATCAGTGATATTACTAATAATTTTCAAAACCAAACATTTCCGCTGACAACAATGAATCCTCTCTTAATTCATATCATACCTTTTATCTTGCTATAAAACATGAAAAACAAGTTGTTGAACAAATTAATCAGTCAGCCGTTAGAAGTCTAGAACTAATAAGATAAAACCACGTGGCTTAGAAACGCACATGATTAGGAATAACTAGTGTGGGTGATGTAAAAAAATATAATAAAATCAAGATATTCAAATATTAATTATGTAGACATATTTTGTTTATTAAAAATTGAAAACGCGATTTAAGTATACATTGAAATAGTACTTTTTACAAGAACGCTGAGTTATTTTACAAATGTGTTGAATACTCGATTCAACTTAAATTATTATAACAGTCAAAATGAATGAAATAATAATAGTTTAAAAAAACTAAAAAACACCCTTTTTATAGAAAACCGAACTAAAAAATAGAAAATTTTATCAAATTAGTGTATTGTCATCGGTCCTCAATAAATCTACAAAGTTTGAACGAAATCTGGCCTTTTAAAGTGGGTCAAAATAGCGCCCAAAGAAGTCGGTTACAAACAAACACACAGGTGAAGCTGAATATAAAGCGTGTAAAAATGGTCTATCATCATCCAAAACCAATAAATTTGTATGCGTTTTAGATATTATGTAGTTCTTTATTGTGTTTAATTTACATCAAATATTTTTATAACAATTACGTAAAATGTATATTGATAATATTTAAAGTTTGATAACTTACTAACATGTAATTAATAATTTTACCCCTATTTATGTTAAATAAAAATAAAGAATTGTACTTGAAATCCTCCTTGAGGATATATTTTTATTGAAGTTATAATTATTGTTAACTCCCTGTTTATTTACATTTGTATATTGGTGTTTATCTATATAAGAATTTTTATTTTGATGTTGTGTCCTAATATTTTATAAGTGGTGTTAAAAACCCATATATTTGTTGTTGTGATGTAATGTTACCTTAATCGAATTTGAAAATTTCATAATTAATATTTTTCTGTCATTTTTTAGTATTGCAATTTGTGTATTATGAAACAGGTTTAATATTATTGACATTTGTGTAAAAGTCTGTTAATAATTAAACATTAAAGATAAAAATACTCAACAATGTAGTGTTTTAGAAATAAATAAATAGTATTAAGACACGGTTATTTAGTACATAATGATCACAGAATAAAAATACGCGCGTAGTTTGTAAATATTGCCAGTGGTAAGATTATTGGTGCCATCATTATAGTAGATTTTAAATTTCGCTTTTTAATTATTATTTTACCATTTTTGTTATTGTTAATTTTTATTGTTGCAATATTATTTGTAATGCGTATTAAATTGTTCAGGTCAATCGCTGGTCGATGTCCATTATTAAGTATTAATAATTAAAAAAAGTTAAAATATAACGCCTTGTTTTATTAAAACCCTTTTGACTGTAGACTCAATACCTTCCGTTATTCCCATGATTCTCGTATTCAGTGGTGCAACTATGCAGTGTTGATGAAAAAATATTATTAATTACGGAGAATCAATAATATGGCAAACAATTTATTTTAAAACTGCTCATAATGTCTTTCGAGTAAGTATTAAAAGGGAGAAATTAAAAATAAAATAACCACTCATAATTAAAATTTATTTATTTCATGAAAATATATAAAGTTCTACATTTTTCATTTTAACGGCGCGTTGTCTCACGGTGGGTTACAGTGCAGCTTGCAGCGTAAAATTACTGACTTGTTCCACTAACGTTTCGACGCATCGCGTCTTGATGAGAATTGATCAACGTTAATACAAAACACGAAGCAGACACTTTGTGAAGGACTCTATTCCGATGAAAAAAGATAGTGATTTAGTTAAGACTTACTGTGCTATGAATATATGCGTGAACATTGTAGGCTTGGTTGCACTATATTTTAGCTAAAGTACTTAAGAACCCGGCGGAGGCCGCTCGCAACTGCAATTCGAAGCGAAGTCAAAATACGCTCGAATATTGTTGTCTCTGTTGCACAATTCCCGCCGGCCCCACGCTTGAATGCGACAGCACGACGACCGATGAAAATTTGTGATTAATTTGAATGTGTGCCGTAATACCAAAAATGATGAATGAAAACTCGATGCTTTTCCAATTTTTTTTGCATATTGTGTAACTTAACAATATAAGCCATGTTTCGAATTACATTATATTAAGAATATTGCCGTTTTTAATACAGAATTGATGAGTAGAAAACATATCATTTATACTTTAAAAATGTGAGAAATACAAATTGTTTACAATTCGTTGTATTTAAGTATTTTGCAATAAAAATCATTTGGGAACCTAGATAAATACTGTCTTATTCCGAATAACAGCACAATAAAGTGGAAATATGCTCAAACTGAAAATGATTTTGGTATTACGTTTGTATGGAAAAATTGTCGTCCGCCGGCCCCTTAAACGTTAATGTAACAGTAAAGGTGACTTTAACAGTGACAGCGAAATGGGTTGCACGAGCATATTTTTTTAGCATAGTTGAAGTTATCGAAGTCTCAAGTCAACTAACATCTCTTATATTGGACGCTTCTGATAGTTATGAAACGGTACCAAGAGCTTTAAACTGTGAAACACAAGTGGTTAGTGTTAAAATTATGATGTACTCTATTAAATTGTCAAAACTCATATTTTCCCTAACTGTTAAGCGCGTCACACACGGTGAAGATACTATAATATTTTATCTTCAATCTTCATCTAAAATATTACAGTATCTTCATCGTGTGTGACGAGCTTTACTATAACATGTTTGTTATTGCTATAGTAGCACGGTGCAACCCAACTTATAGCACAATTATAAAAATTCTAGCTATCTCTTTCTGTAGCATGCTATTTCAAATATTTTGTTTTGCGTATAAGTGGAGGAGGAAGTCAATGTGTACAGAAACTGATTAAAAAGGCATAATGTCACAGGAAATCGAACCCAGACATCGGAATATCGGAATATTGTGCTTTCTATACTAAGTATATTATTTCTATTTAGCATAATAATTATTCATCAGTTCAGTATTTACCCATTAAAAGACTATTGATGGAATAAAATAATTAAGTGAGAACTGAGAACTGTCATTGGATATTTTTTGTGTTTCTATTTTTTAAAATGTAATAGTTATTGTACCAGCAATTTCTTGTTCATTGGATTCGTTGAGGATTCGTATTTTTTGAGGTTTTAAGCCTTTTTTCGGTCGATTGCTCATGGACGGAGTTTATATAGCTTACCGAGATTATAAGGGAATATGAAATAATACCAAGAAAGTTTTAATTATAATTTTATTAAATTAATTCTATAACTTTTTTACATATTGTAAAATTGTGTGCCACTTTTCGTCAATTATATTGAATAATGCTGCCAAGTCCGTTAGCAGTAGTCACAATAGTACCTAATGTTTGCCTCTACGATCAGACAACGATTGACTGCGAGCGCCGATACTGCTCAAAATGGAGCTTCGCAACTCGCAACACTCGCCTGATGTTACCGCCTTTATTCGTTTGACCATAGAGCAACACAGAATGATGCCATCAATAAATATCTCTAACGCCGAAGCGCCAGCGACAGTGCATGCGCTCGCTAAGATTTCGGCTTTGGAACGTCATATTAGTGTTGCTATATGCGTCGGATACAAAAACAATCCCGTCAAACGTCAAGTCTGGCGACACCGGGCGAGTGCCGCGAGCGAGTCGGCGCCGCGCCGTCGCGTTCCTCGCCGCTCCACCATCAACTTGGTCCAAGAATATATTTATGAAATAATTTGTATAAAAATTTTGGCTCCAAATATTTACACACTGATATTTTTACACGCCGGACTAAATTTTACAATTTACAGCGACTAAGTTGGGTATACAGTCGAGGAGCGGCGAGAGACGTCGGACGAGAATTTATTGCAATTTTTTTCTAATAACACATTTCTTATCTAACGAGCGGCGCGCGCGTACAGTGCGTCGCGCCTCGCTAATACCCTATCGTTACAGTGATACACCCGGGTACCCCGGGCACGGGTACCCTGGGTACGGGTACCCCGGGCACGGGTACCCCGAGCACGGGTACACCCGCACACGCACTACTAGAAGAGAGGACAGTTGGAAGATATCGCAAAACAAATTCACTGTAGCAATAGGATACAGACACAATTTAGTTAAGGAAGAGACAACACCGAAGGCAGATCTGACTGGACGTAGGCTACAACTGTCGCCCGCGCACACGCGCTCGTGCTGCGATACTTCTCCCTGTTTCGTGTTTACAATTAACATTTACAATTAACACTCAAGTAGGGGCTTATACAGAATTTGTACTCTTATAGCGTCCCGTCGCCGTTGACCCGTAACGCTCGATTGCAAATAAATTGAGCGATGAGAGGGATCGTCGCGATCGATCGATGGGGCGTGAAGCGAAACACTGGTACCGGATAAATAATCGAAAAATGATAACGTAAAATAAATAATTTTGTGATATATTAAATTAATTTAGGAATATAATATATATATTTTTACAATTGAGACAGGATTCGACAGACAGTGTCGCGCGACTCGTGTCGTTGATACGGCGCTACAGTTCCGTTACTGGCCTCGTATGTATTGCGGTTCAATCACTTCAACACAAGAGTCGACGCTGGCGTGATCGTAGCGTGTGAAAGCTGACACATCGGGCTGGACCGCGCTATGGGGATAGTGCCAAAATTGACACAGATTTGCTAAAGACTAGATCTTAAGTGTAATTGCGTAATGAGGTAAAGACACACGAAATGAAAAGATAATAAGAACATTTAAAGTTGATTCAACTTAAATGAATATTTTTTTACAGTCAAAACTGTGGAACAAAACGTCAATGTCAATTTTGGCGGGAATGTAGCGCGGCTGTCAGTGACTCATTAGTCATTAGTCACTGACAGTCACTTATAGTCAGTGCTGAGTTGTGCAATGGCGCCCGACAAACAACGCGGCTCGGCCGCTACTGATATAACCTTAAGAGATCAGGCTGTCATTTCTAAAACAAATATAATTACAAATGATTACAACTATGCTTATCATAACATCCATACCTAAAACAATTTACAATATGAATGAACCGATGTTTGGGAAGGTGACGATGAGATTGATTCGGGCCGTGTTACCGTGACGAAAAATTATATACAATGAAACCATTCGTACATAGTAAAAAGAATTAACAATTTATTTATTATAAGATATAATAGTAATAACAAAAATATATTGTGTACTCTAAATTTCAGCTAGTATTTGTTTGTATCAACAAGATGTATTGTCGAGCTTTCATAAAATATTTCCTTTTTTGGTACAAGTGTCGATATAAATCGAAATCCGCGCTAGTAATAATGTCATTTGTCTATACACATGCTATATAAATAATAATTTAGTAAGTCTGAATTTTGTAAATATAAATTTAGATTAAATAAATACTTAGAGCTTATTTTCCACGTAACATTTCACAAAAACAATGACACATTACCAGTACAGCTTCGTGACAATGAAGTGAGATCATTAATAAATCAATATTAATACTTAAAAATAGGATGTTAGTTTGTTTTTGCTTCAAAACGTGTCCATTTATTGTTTGTGCCATAACAGATGTGCAAAGAATACTCAACAGACATTTGAGATTAGCACAGATAAAAAATTTCCGACACGTTCAATGTTGCGACTTGATTGTCATTATAATCGCAAGTCGTGATGCTTTATTACCGTTCTGTTTAATACAAAAAAAAAAAAAATATTGTTAGACCTTAATTAACTTTTTTTGGTGGGTCGTCATCAATGTGATCCCCATACGTTACAATTTTGTGGCAGGTCCACTGCCGCACGTTTACAGATCTAATTCTATTTGATTAATTTATACAAGAAAAATAATTATATACAAAAAATATAATATTGATATTTATCTATACAACATTCGCCACTAGAACGAGTGGCGACATCTTATTTATTTAGTAAAATCAGTAACAATAAGTACCGAAAGATTTTACTTCTTACAGTGACTTTAAAATGAGAAAAAGCGTAAAACAAAAAGTAATACACTCGATACGGTGATGACGGGCGAGCTCACAGTACCTTGTGATGACGTCGTGAACAAGTAAGCGGATGACGGTAAAACAATTTAAACGAACATTCAATCCAAACGTGTACAAGAGAGATATGACGAAAAAATAAACTTTTTGGCAATTTTGTACTCGGTAATGGTTAGCGGTGTCGTGTGTTGTGTCGCGCGATGTCGCGTGGTGTCGCGTGTCGGCGCGCGGCGTCGCGTGGTGTCGCGTGTCGCGTGTCGCGTGCCACGTCACACGAGTCTCGTGCCACGTGTCACGTGTCACGCGTCACGTCGCGGGCTGTCACTCCGGCGAGTCACTCTGTCACGGGACGGGATCCCCACTCAGTCACGAACAACAGTCGTCCCAGTACATGAATCAACAAAATGTCCTACGTTTGTATTGAGTTGCGGAGTCGCGACAACGGGCCGCCTCGCGCTGCACATACCACCTGAAAACGAACACTGTATTTAATCCTTCTCAGGCAATCGTGGTAAGGAAATTTATGCAGGGAATTAAAGTTTCGGTCTACTTCATAATATCTATTTTATAACAAGATGATAAGACACTACATAGCTACTTAATAGTTCCACTAAAAGTATTTTATACATCTGTTAATTTAAAATTAATTTGACCATCTTTAAGTATAACAAAATAAAAACGAATATTACAGTATAAACTGTAAAGAATTACAGTTTATGCAGCATGCACACTCGCACCCAATTATCTCGCAGTACACTTGTAGCACCGGCTTTTTTTTTCTAGTGGGGAAATCTTGCATAGATACCCACGGCCTCCGGGGGAGGGGCC
>CAJQZN010024173.1:0-10675 GCA_907164685.1 Colias eurytheme | reverse complement strand
TTTGAAATTTTTATAATTCACGTTAAATCCGCATGACAATACACTCACAATGTTGGAAAACCTTTTTATTATTTCAGGATTTAAGCCTGTAATGTATTGACGTCTGACATTTTTGAGGATTTTACGTTTAACAGACCAGTATTTATTTTGTAGATTTGCTTGTTTTTTTTGCATACGTTTTAACAAACCCCAGTTTCAGACTTTTAAAAAAGTTCGCTAGTAGTAAGTATCTAATTTCACAATAGTTGCATGGTGTCTCATAATTTATATATACTGTTCTGGTGATATAATGACCCCACTTTTCTATGATCCTTTTCAATATTGCCAAAAACACGATCAGCGGGCATGAAGGAATGCCCTGTGACTGGAAAAACGACTTCTGTTGATTTTATTTGCGGTTTTGATAGAATCTATTTCGAGAGCATCCCGAGAAGTATGGTATTTTTGTTTTGCCCTACGCATCCATCAGCAACCAATTGAATTCGTGAGATTGTGGTCAAATCTGTTTTATTTAGACAATCATACACCACAGACGCTATTTCATTGGAACCTTTAGCGTGAACGTCCTCAGTCCATGCGTAGCTCAACACGTTGTTTTTCGTGAGAGGATCCTTAGAACTACCTTCAACAACGGTTGCATTGTACAAGTATTGTATTGTATTTTTAAATTAATTTAAATCAAGAGCTCATTTTTTATCAATGATACAATACTTCTGTTTCTTCTCGCCACTTCGAATTCATAACCGAAAATATCCTTTCTGTGAATGCCGAAGTGGCGGGAATAGATATTAGGTATGAAATTACTTTAAATAAATTTGGTAAGTCATTTTCAGTATTTTTTTAAATATGCTGCCATTTTTGGCCTGTACTTTTGTCTTTTAATTCAGCAAAGATTTTATTCAATATCGCTATTTCAGAGTATAGGTCGTCCATTTTGATACTCAATTTTTCTTGTAAATTTAGAGCTAATATTATCTCTATTTTTGGATTTTAAATAACCAATTGCTTTCACCGAAATCAAACCATTTATTAAGATAGTCTAAACATTTATCAAGAAATAACAAAAAATTCTTTTGAATTCCATAACTTTCTATAGGGGATTTTGCTTCTAATGATTGAACATTTTTTTGGTTTCGTAACCAAAAAAAAAATATCTTTTTTACGTTGTTCTAGAGCCGATTTTAAAATTGACATAATATATACATCTATGACTGTGATGTTATTGCCTTCAAGTTGTTTAACAGCTTAAGAAGAGGCTCCCTAAATTTTATGTGAATTTGCATTAATATTCTGAAACAGTCACACATACAATCAAAATTGAACTTTAGTATATGATTTATTGGATCTTTTTCTTTCCATGTCATGGAAAATATTTCACACCCAATGTCGTGTTGCGGAAACATGCCCCTATTAATTTATTAATATTTATTTTTTACAATTTCTAAAGGAAAAGGCAGAACCAAAACAAAAAGCTGATAAGAAGAAAGAAGCTAAGAAAGAGCAGAAAGAAGATGCTGCTGTCGAAAAGAAAGAAAAGAAGTCGCTCAGTGGAGGTGTGTTCATTGAAGACGTGAAAATTGGAAATGGGCCTGTTGCCAAGCCCGGCAAAACTGTCATGGTGAGAATTTGTCTCTTTTATCTTTATGAAATAAAAATAATTCCATATTTAGTTTTATAGCATTCAAATGCTTTATACTTAGATGTGATATTTTTTGAAAAAAAAAATTTTCTATTCAATAATTTTTTCTATTCTTTAAAAATTTCCTCATCCATGAATATATCAAAGTACCTACATGTATTAAGTGTTTATTTTACCTTATAATGACTTTCTTTTAAACAATGAGGACAAATTTTCGAATATCTGCATAATTTTTTGTGCTATGTTTGTTATTTAAAGTGAAACTTTTATTACATCGTCTCAAACTTTTTGGTCTGTGTAGCGCATGTCGCGTGACGGTCGAACCGTACGATAATTATCGTACAAATACGATAATTTTGTGCCTAAGTTTCACTTTTACCGTGGTTTCATAAAACCACACAACATTTTTTTTATTATGTTCTTACAAAAACATTATCATTGGTCCTCTCAGGTATACTACGAAGGCAGGTTGAAGCAGAACAACAAGATGTTCGACAACTGCCAGAAAGGGCCTGGTTTCAAGTTCCGCCTCGGTGCCAAGGAAGTGATCTCCGGCTGGGATGTAGGTGTCTCCGGTATGAAGGTTGGGGGCAAGAGGAAAATCATCTGCCCACCTGCTATGGCGTAAGTTTTATTTGAACACTAGCTGCTCCGCGCGGTTTCACCCCCGTGGATCCACCCCCATTGGTCGTAGCGTGAAGATATATAGCCTATAACCTTCCTCGATAAATGGGCTATCTAACACCGAAAGAATTTTTCAAATCGGACCAGTAGTTCCCGAGATTAGCGCGTTCAAACAAACAAACAAACAAACTCTTCTGCTTTATAATATTAGTATAGATTGTATTAATCTAGTAAAAATATAACGTTATTATTAATAATGTTTGAATGAGTACATGTTTTGACTTAATTAAATGGAAACATTGGATTTGTTAAGCTAATTAATAATGTTATTTTTGTATTCTTTTTCCATTGAAATCGCCATACATCTTGTTATGTACTTTGCTTTTAAGTAAAATATTTTCTTTCTAGTTGAAACTGAATCCAATTGTTAATAAGATAATTATTGTATAAATAAAAAAAAAAGTGAGCCGTCATGGGACGCCTGGCAGATGTGAAACATCGTTCGGTTTACAAGTGAGCCTATAGATGTGTATAGCGTGGCGACCCGCCCGCCATGGCAAGCGTCGCCACGTCAACAATTCGGTTTACAAGTGAGCCTATAGATGTTTCACATCAAAATTATTCAGCGTAATAAGTAATAACCTATTAGAACATACATATTGTAAAAGACATCCGTTTATATGGAATAGAATTATTAAAATAAAATTATACCTTAATTTCAGTTATGGAGCCAAAGGATCCCCTCCAGTTATTCCACCAAACTCAACATTAGTATTTGAAGTTGAACTGAAGAATGTCAAATAAAATATTTTTTAAGTGTTGATTATTACTGTTTGTTTTAAATATGTTTAAATGTCGCGCCTAGTGCGAAGTTACTACAATGATGCCATTTTATATGCTCTAAAGCATCTTTTATTTAACATCATGTTAGGTATCTGTATTCCATACGTGAATAAAATTGCCAACATAAAAATCTTTGTAATTACAAGTAAAGGAGTTCAATCACATTGTATGAGTGTTAGTTTCTTGTTGTGTATTCAAGTCTTTGCATTTTCATATTAATTTTAATAAAATTTGTAGGCTTATAAGATTTCTGTAATCATTCTCTGAGAATTTCTTAATAATGAGGTAACATATGATTGCATCAGATGATGATTAATTATCTATGATTTATGTAAAAAAAAAATATCGCAATTCATCATTTTTACAACTATTATGAAGTGTAAGCTGAACCAAACTTCGTCCCAATTTGGTTAACCTCCTTTCTTGTAACTATTTTAATACTATTTTAATTTTGAATAAACTTAATTGCCATTTTATTCATACGCCTACTTACATAATATATACTTCATTTATTTTTTTATCAATGAATAGTTAGTAAGGTGCCCTGTGAGGAGTGCTTTCTAGCATTAAGACTACATAGGCTATAATGTAAAAAATAGTGACCATTTCATTTTCATAATTATAAAATAATAGTAAATAATAAGAAAAATTTTAGGAAATCCATTTAAATAAAAGTAAATTTGACAGTGTAAACAAATTGGACATGGATGAAAAAAATTTTTTCAGTGAAATTTCAATCTGGTCAGGTATTTTAGTTTAAATATAGTTACAGGACATTAACTATAAGATACTGTAAGCCTTAAGTAAGTGATACATAAATAAAATAATTCAAAATAAAATAGGTGTTTTATTTTTCCTACTAAATGTTTATTAGGAAAATAAGTTTAAAATTTCTTTAATAAAACAAAATGCCTACCTAATTTCCTATCTTATTAAAGGGTTTTAAGATTTACCAATACTCAAGTTTAGTGCACAAAATTAGTTTGAAAATCAATTATGCTGTTCATCATCACTAGCCTATATTAATTATTGTTCCTATTTCTGAGACATGTCACCACAAAGCAGATACAAGAAGAGATGGCTGTGATTTTCTATATAGAATCACTTGAAGCTTGAACTAGAATCTGTGACATCAGGACAATACTGATGGCATCAAGGCAACCTTGCCTACAGCATCTTTTCTTTGTATCTGCTTTGTGCATGTCACACATTATCAAGCTGATTCTTAGACATGCTTGTTTCCATCAGAGTCAATAATTACTGTTGATATGGAATAAAAAAGGGCAAAACGAAACTGTAGTAAATGCTATAAACAAAGAAATAAAATGCATTATGAAATAATATAATAATATATTACTTAAATTTACAATAACCATTATCCATTGTTCTACAAACTTCTTGCTGTTGACTCAAATCCATATTGTTACACGTCAAGGTAATATAAATCAAGGTCATGGCCTATTAAAAATGCAGACTGGACAAATGACTGTTCATTAATATGTATATCGAAACTAATAAATAATAATTTAAATTTATTCAACAATCATTCGGACTTTAGCCTTACATCGGGGCTTTGTTTACTGTCACTTAATTCATTCTGGGGTTTTTCAGTCACTTTATTATCTTTCTTCTTAAATGCACAAACGCCACCTTCACATTTGAATGGGAATTCTGTTGTTACATTGCCATCAGCATCCTTCACAGCCCATGGATTCCAAAAGCGTAGAACATACGGTTGAATAAATTTATGCCACAAAAACAGCAAAACAGGAATTATGAAACAAGGAACACACACCATCTTCAATTATTGATGCTAATTATTGTAATCAATAGAAAAGAAGGCTTGACTTAAAACAATTTCTGATTTGCACTCAAAACCTGACGATTATTGCTTTTACGCAGAAATGATTACTGCTAATCCTTATTAATGAAATCGCCAACACGATTACTTTTAAAAATTGTAATTCACTAAAAATTTTGTTTTGACATTTATCTGTTAGTGTATCTACAGACGCTCCGATTTGGTTGGTGCCAACCATATTGGAACCGACATGGCAACCATTCCAACCGTAGAGTGAGAATGAACCATAGAGGAGGCACTAAAATGACAAGTAATGCGTGAGAGAAATACACTTATGACTATAAAGCTAAGAGCAAGCGAGACAGAAACATTGTTTTTTGTTTCTCTCATGTTATGCGATTTCTTTTGTTGGGGACAAAGGCAGTTTGTCCCAAACAAGCGGCTACAGTCCATTGTTTTGCTAGTTTTCTGTTTTTTCTCGCTGTTATGTGACTTCAAAGTTTAATAAACATTGACAGTGATCTGTTTTAATCCGAATTTAAGTGAAAATATGGTGCGTTGTAGTGTGATTGGTTGTAAAAATCGGCCGGAACGAAGATTACCAAATATTACCTTTCACACGTAAGTAAACTTATTTGAAGTATATTGTTTTATAGAACTGGATATAGTTGATACATTTTCATTAACTCTAATGTGAAATTATCTACAAATATATAATATTTTCATCGAAATAGACGTAAACATTTTTTTGTGTTATCCGACTAAATTACGAAGTGTTCTTGTTGTTCAGGACGCTATTTGTTTTTACGTAGTTTCAAATTTATGGTATAATCATGTGATTAACATGAGGGATACCAGTACAGGGTAAAATTTTCCCCAAAATCGTGAAATGTTTTTTTTAATATTAAATGTTAATGTTTGTGTAAAGTTTGTTACACGGTTCGGTTTTCCGGTTCAGTTTTCCTCATTTGCATTGGTTTAAGTATTTTTTTTTCAATGTCGGTTTTTTGTATATTCCAGGTTACGATGCACATCATAACGCTGAAGACTGCGAAGCTGGCTCTTCCACACGAGCTGCAGCTGCCACTGAAGGCAGCGAGGACGCTGCCCCGTCAGGAGAGGCCGTGTTGGAGTAAAATTCGGAAGGCCACCCCCCGCACCTTCCTCACCGCGGTGCGGCGCGCTTTCGACTGCTACTCGCGCGCACATTATCGCGGAACCTCTACCCATTTATTTCTACCGTCATTTTGCTGTTCATTTTCAAATAAATGTATTTCGTTTAATTTGCTTTTAATTTGAACTATTTCCAGTACTTTTTTATTATAAATAGGCACTAAAATGACAAGTAATGCGTGAGAGAAATACACTTATGACTATAAAGCTAAGTTTTTGATGTGAATATCAATTGAATACATTACAATATTTGCGTTCATGAGTAAAGGGGTTATAAGTTAAAAATAAAAATATTTTTTTTTATATAATGTAATAAAAAAATTTTGTCTTTCGTAATTATTCCCATATCTGTTTTATAACATATTATTCTGTCTTCTGATTCAAATTCAATTTGAATTTGAATCAGAAGAAATAGCAATTAAAACCGCATATTCTGAAACTAGCAACTACTTGCAAGGGAATCACAACCTACAAGGTACTCCCCACGTCCTATAGCACAGACAAAGAAAAAATTGCTACAAGCAACATTTAAAGATACAACATAATAAAACAATTACCTAAGTTTGTTCGAAGCCCTCGGTGCGCGAGTCCGACTCGCACTTGACCTTTTTTGTCCTAATTTTACTGTATTTTCTATTATTATTTACTATTGATTGAAATGATATCTAAACTTTAGCCTTGTTTTTTTATAAAAATTATATGAACTGGGATATTTCGATATTTGTGGTTAATTGCGAGAAGTGTAAAAGCAAAAGTTGTAATAAATATTTAAAATACCTACAACTTTACCATTAAACTTTATTCCACAGTTATAGTTTTTTTTAATCCCGTTCTCAGATCGATCGTAAATAACTTTTCCTCTAATTTTTGTTAAGTACCTATATTCTCTTCCGTTTGAAATTGATTTCATTGTTCTATAATATTACTTTTATGTTTCAAAAGTTAATAAAAAATCATGGTGAACAATATTACTTTGTTAATTTCAAAAGTTAATATTATATTACTTACTTACTTAACTAGCTCTGCGACCCAAACAGAGTCTTGGCTTCCGACACGAGTTCACGCCACTTTCCTCGATCGCGCGCAGTTTCTTGCCAATTGACGGCCTCCAGATTGCGTAGATCGGCTTCTGTTGCGTCGCTCCATCGATATCTGGGACGGCCCACGGGGCGTCGGCCAGTTGGAATGCCCAGATATGCCTTTTTCACGGCCCGATCATCCCCCATTCTTAAAACGTGACCGAGCCATCGGAGGCGTTGCGCCTTTGTCTGGCCAATGATGTTGGGCTCGGCCACAAGGTGTTGAATTTCCGCGTTTCTACGGATCCTGAAGCTACCATCTGGCTCTTTAACGGGACCCAGGATTTTGCGCAGAATCTTTCGTTCGGCGACGAGTAGCTTATTTTCCTCCTTTAGCGTCAGCGTCCAAGTCTCACAACCGTACATAAGAATAGGCCTAATTACTGTTTTGTAAATTCTTAGTTTGGTCTTTCTGCTCAGGAGCTTTGACACTAACACTTTGTGAAGGGCTGCGCTGCAACGTAAAGCGCTCTGGATGCGGATATCTATTTCTTCCTGCCTCGTATTCGTGTCAGTGACAGTAGACCCTAAGTATTTAAACTTTGCAACGCCCTTATAAACTGTCTGTCCAACATGAAGATCTTCCCTCACTAGACGTGTGTTTTTGTACCGTTTCATGTGGAGGTATTCAGTTTTTTCATGGCTAATGTTAAGTCCCACTGTTTGAGCTGCTTCTTCCAGGGCCGCTGCAGCCAGCGCCAGCTCAGATTTGCTTTCTCCCAGAAGGGCCAGATCGTCCGCATACCCTATCACCCGGTGCCTCCCATTTAGCTGCAGTCCAAAGTCGACAGTTAAAACTCTTCTGAGGACGTATTCGAGCACTAAATTAAAAAGCATTGGCGACAGCGCATCGCCCTGTTTCAGTCCTGTTTTGACTACAAACTCCTCCGTTAGATCGTTACCCACCTTTACCCTCATTTTGCAATCCTTAGTGGCCACCTGAATCAGATCTACCAGTTTTTTGGGCACGTCAAAGTTTCTAAGTATGTTGTACAAGGCTTCTCTGTCGATGCTATCGTAGGCTTTTTTGAAGTCCACGAACAACGCATGAATCCCTTGAGCGTATTCCCAACGCTTTTCCATCAATTGTTTGAGAAGGAAAAGCTGGTCAATAGTGCTGCGGTTGCGCCGAAACCCACATTGATAATCGCCCACGATTTTTTCTGCATACACTTCCAGTCTTTTCTGCAGCACATACGAGAGAACTTTATACGCAGTAGGGAGCAGCGCTATTCCGCGATAGTTCGTGCACTTCTTTTTGCAGCCTTTCTTGTGGATTGGACAGATGATTGCCATATTCCATTCTTGTGGTTGCTGTTCCGAGTCCCAGATCCTGCGTAAAACCTCGTACAGCCTTGACTGTAATGCCCCACCTCCGTATTTCCAGATCTCTGAAGGCAATCCGTCGATTCCTGGAGCTTTGTTGTTCTTAAGCCTCATTATAGCTTGTTGAACCTCTTTAAACGACAGTGGCTCAATGTTCACTACATTATCTTGTTTTGACTGCGGTATAGGTACGTTGAGTTGGGTACAGTTCAATAGCTGTTGAAAATAATTACGCCACGAGACTTTAATGTCCGCTTTGTTTGCGATCAAATTGCCATCCTCATCTTCTAGCATTTGGGTCACGGGTTGGTAGCCTTTCTTATATGATTTTAATTCTTGGTAGAACTGCCTAGTTTCACTTGCTCGTATTAGTGTTTCCATTGTTTTGACTAAATTATCTAAATGTTGTCTTTTCGCTTTCCTGATTATTCGTTTGGCTTCTTTTTGTAACTCTATATACCTATTATTGAATATTGTGCTTTGTTCCGCTAGTACTTTAAATTTCTTCTTTTCCTCAATGATGTTGTCACATTCGTTGTTCCACCATTTTCTCTTTCTCCTTTTCTTTTTCCTGTCCAGTATCTTTCTAGCAACTTCCTTCACTGTGTTCCTAATGTTGTCCCAAGCTCTATCTACGTCTTCGTCAACTGTTAAATTTTGGAATTTATTATTTATCTCTATGTTAAATTTTTCTCGAACTAATTTATCTTGTAAGCCATCCACGTCAATTATTTCTGTATTAATTCTGCTTTCCTTTCCGGATTTTTTAATTTTGCTTTTAATTTTTATTCCTAGCATGTAGTGGTCGCTATCACAGTCGGCTCCTCGATATGATCTTACGTCCTGAATAATGTTTTTATGTCTATCATCTATAAGAACGTGATCAATTTGATTGACAGTTTTCCCATCTGGAGACTTCCACGTACCTTTATAAATCTCTTTATGCGGAAACATAGTGCTCTTCACTACCATACCTTTACTCGAGGCAAAGCTTATTAATCTCACACCGTTGTCATTCGTGGTATTGTGTTTACTATGCTTACCAATTGTTGGCATAAAGATATCCTCCCGGCCGATTTTGGCGTTGAAGTCTCCAACTACTATTTTTGCATCGTAGCCTGGGAGTTGTTCATAGACTGATTCAAGGTGATCGTAGAATTTGTCTTTGGTGTCTTCGTCAGCATCTTCGGTTGGTGCATAAACGTTTACTATAGAGATATTAAAGAATTTTCCCCTAACGCGAATCATGCACAACCTGTCTGATATTGCTTCAAAACGTATCACGTTCTCTAATAAGTTGGTGGGGACTAAAAAGCCAGTGCCATGTGTGTGACGTCCAGTGTTACTACCACTATAGAACAAAACAGAGTCATTATCAACATTACATTCCCCTTTTCCTGGCCACCTTACTTCTTGGAGGGCTGCTATACCAACACCGTATTTTAGTATATCCCTATTTACTTGGTACAAGGCGCCTGGTCGGTAGAGTGAACGTACATTCCATGAGGCTAATCGGAAGTCCATAATTCTTTGCCGTAATTCGTTAGTTTTGGGATCTGATCGGTACTGTACTCTTGTCGGTTTCGTAACTTAGTGATTTTTACGCAGGCGGGTAGTTAACCCGCCGCACAACCCCCTATATGCTGGAGGACCACACCCTACTATGGTCAGCGAGTCCAAAGGACTTGACCGGTCATCTTAGCAAGGCAAGCTGACCGACCACCCCCCCATCCGCCACCCGGGGGACGCTCCTCTACGCCGTGAGGGCCAGCGCCCTCAGCGCTAATATTATATTGCCCGGCTATATATTTTATACCCGTGCGAAGCCGGAGCGGGCCGCTATGTTTTTATATATGTACAACTTTCACAGTTTTTCTGTAGTGTATTTACTATTTAGTATCAGCATTGCACCCGTGCGAAGCCGGGGCGTGTCGCTAGTTAAGTTAATAAATAACAAAATCTTTTCAAATCTGTCTTTTTCTTCATAAACCTATCTTACAAAAAAATACCCAAACATTTGTAGATATTTTGCCAGTTTTTCGGATAAAAAGTTTTTGTAATAGTTGGCAACATTGACGTAAGGATTCGCCATCTCGTTCGGGTATACGCCGATGTCGTCTCTATAGTTCATTCTCACTCTACGATTCCAACATTGCTACAGATTGTCCGACGGTTGGCCTTCCAACTGTC
>CAJQZN010024169.1:0-16432 GCA_907164685.1 Colias eurytheme | reverse complement strand
TCCCTGTGGAATGTAATCCCTTGTGTTTTGTTATTTAAAATTGTACTCTTGCGACACCATTTAACGACGCAAGACGGCATTTTAATCTTTTTTTGTGAAACAGTGACGCAGTTAATCAGTCGGTAGTTCACAACGTAATGGCGGCCGACTAGCTTACTATGGTGAGAGTGTGTGCGTGTTTATTGTCTTTACACGATCGCTAGCTTACTATGGTGGCTTCACGTTGTTTGTTCGTAATACGGCGTCCGTCTTTTTTTATACGTCCATGGGTTTTATACTTTGCAACAGATTTTATTGGGGCTATTTAATATTAGAAACTCAAGATGAATATTTAAATGTATATCAGCTGACCCAACAGACATCCTGTTTTCGCATAAATTGTCGAACCCATGAAGTTTATATGGCTGTTATATTTTCGCATTCTTTTTAATCTTGGTGCAATTTTTTTGAGTTTTTTTTTTTCATAAATTTACCTGACTATAACAAACACATCAAAATAAGAATCATCGGAATCAGTCCAGCCATTCACTTGTGATGCCATGACCAATGGAAATAGGGATTCATTTTTATAAATAGAAAATAAAATGCATAATTGCTCTGGTGGAAGTTTGCTGCATATGTACTACACAATATACTAATTAATTTTCAGCTATTTTTTACTTTTCCGTTTTTGAAGTTGGTTGTTTTTATATTGTTAGTATCACTAACAATGTTTATCAGATAAACGAGAAATTTTATTATACTTTTCCATTATGGGTTTCCAATTTCCACAACACAAACTTGTTGTTTTGATAAATTATTAATTATTATGTGTTTCACATCTTAATTTTTGGAATCTTACTTGAAGTTTGATCTGGGTCATAAAAATAGCCTTTGCCATTCCTTTATGTGATTCATTTTTACTATATAGATTAATATAGTCAATTGTGTTATGAATGAACATTCACTAATCTATATCCTATTTCAATTACAGAGTACGAACACCTGGTGGCCGTCTAGTCTACCAATACGTCAAGAAGCCCAAGAAGATCCCGAGATGTGGCCAATGCAAGAGCAAGCTCAGGGGTATCCAACCTGCCAGGCCCGCGGAACGTTCCAGACTGTGCTACCGTAAAAAGACCGTAAAACGCGTATACGGTGGAGTCCTCTGCCACAAGTGCGTCAAACAACGCATCGTCAGAGCTTTCCTCATTGAAGAACAAAAAATCGTCAAGGTTCTCAAGGCACAGCAAGCGACGGCGCGGGCTGGCAAGAAGGCCGCGAAATGAGGATAAGGTGTAAATATAACTAAAAAATCCAACAGTTGTTTTATTGTAATCACCAATCAATAATGTACCTAGTTATATACAGTTTCAGGGACAGTCATTGAATATAACAAAGAGATTAATCAGTTTGATAAGTCTTATGTATTGCATTATTAGTACATATTATAAAAAATCTGTGAAACGTGATAGAAAGATCCCAGAACCATAGGACACAACTTATTTTCTAAAGCATATAAGTTTCAGTTCATGGAAGCGCTTTGGGGAGGCCTTTGCTCAGCATTGGGACACAACAGGCTAATTCAATACAATAAGTTTCAGTTCACAGTAGTCTCTAGTGTACTTTTAAATACCTACCTTAATATTTGTGGAGCCCTACCGTGGATACCTGCGCCACCTGAGCCAAAACTAAATAAAAGCTGTAATTATAGATAAACTTAATTTATTTTTAAATCTCTGATTGTGATTTTTTGATATGTTATTAAGATAACTATTACAATGTTATATTTAATCAGTCAGACAAATTGCAATGACCAAATATCCCCTAAACACAAGAATTACTCAGTAGTTTATTGCCGAAAAACAGGATTTCTAGAAAAACAGCGTGGATGTATGCCGCGAAAATCGGAATTTTTACTGATAATCGGGAGACGGGAGTTTACAGTATTAAATCTATACTAATATTATAAAGCTGAAGAGTTTGTTTGTTTGTTTGAACGCACTAATCTCGGGAACTACTGGTCCGATTTGAAAAATTCTTTCGGTGTTAGATAGCCCATTTATCGAGGAAGGTTATAGGCTATATTTCATCACGCTACGGGCAACAGGAGTGGAGCCACGGGGGTGAAACCGCGCGGAGCAGCTAGTTAAAAAATATAGTAGTGAGTAGTGCAAATGATTTTTATTTTTTACCCATATTGTCTTACAAATATAACCAGCTTATCCAAACCATATTGTAGTTCGCTTACTTGTAAACTCGTCGTTTTACTATTTAGGATGTAGGCTTGTAGGTAAGGTTGGGTCGCCTAAGATCGGATGTGACATAAGATCGGATGCATGGAATAACTCGCAAACTAGGCAATATTCTCTACTACCAACTACTACTCTGCTACCAACACTAGGTACTGTAGATCCGCCATTTTGTTCTGCCCCTCTCTTCACTCTGCGGCCGGCCAGCGACCAGACGGGACGTGTACACAGGTGATTCAGCAGAAAAGGTGTATTTTGTGGCGAAAATCGTCGATCCGATCTTACCTACAAAATTTTGATGGCTCATTGTGGAGAGTACCTACTTTCATTGAAATAATGTAATTAATTATTTTGGGGCAGAATTAGCGAATCCTCTTTCCATCTGTATACTTTGATTACGCCTAGGACGTTCACAACCCAAGATCCGATCTTCCCTCCCAATGCCGAAGATCGGACCGAAGTTTAGCTCTTGACTGCGCCTTATGCAATAATGCGCAATAATTATTAACTTTTAATATATTTAACTATCCAATGACGCTATGACTATCAGACCTTAGGTACATTTTCATTATTTAGTCCTAGAACACGGAGGATAAAAGTTTGAGAAACTTAATTAGGATGAGGAGGGAAGACCGGACTAAAAAAACGCAATAAAAAAAAAAAAACTTCTTTGTCAAATTTTTTGAGGAATTTCCTGACTCAATCATTGATGCTCAATGTATGGACGTAAGTCCGGATGTTTTCCTAATGTTAACATTATTATTAAACGCATAGAAGTGAAGATACTACATAGTCCGATCTTCGGCCGAACTGTTATTTTCTTCACTATGGTAAGTCGAAAAAAGTCTGCTTTTTAGGCTCTAAATTTGCTTAGATAGATAGCATCTACGCAAACCAAAAAATTAGGGGTTATACAATATTTCTTTGTCATCAATTTACAGTTGACCGCAACAGAAAAACGACATCGAATCATGAGAAATAAAATAAAAAATACAGTACGTATAAAATTTTCGGCATATGCGTCCGATCTTAGGCGACCCAACCTTATTTGATTAGCAGAAATTATTCATCGATAGTGAAATATTCCCCGTTTTCCAATTACAGCACTAGAGCGCATTATGCGGCATATTAATGCTTAGCGTTGAATGTTCCAACTAAGTACAGCAACGCTTCGCACAATCGAGCACTAGAAAAAGTAATGCGCGTGAATTGATGCGTGCAATCGATTTATCGTTAGTAATTATTAATGGTTGGAAAAAATTTTAAAGCTTTCGTTTCATTGTAGTTTTTTCGAAATAATCAAAGTTAATTCAAATTGTGTTAAAAAAATAAATATAAGCATGGATGAAGGTACAAACATTGAAAAAAATGTTTATGAAATAATCAAAATCCAAATTACTTAAAATAACCGTAAATATTTTTCAACCAATTATTATGTATACCACTTTATTTACACATTAATGAGGTTATTGCTAACTCTATGAATATTTTTTTTTTCAACACTGAACTTAGCGGGTGCGTTTCACGTTCCAATTAAGCATCAGCATAATTCGGCATTGTGCAGCACTGAGTCGCATTATGCTCTGTAATTGGAAAACAGCCATTGTTTCATAAAACTGTCAGACTTTTAAGTAAAATAATTTAATTTAACTTTGTAAGTTTCTTGAAGCAATGGAGATAATCACAGGAGTTAATTCTCGGAGCAATTAACATGCATCGTCAAAT
Organism: Colias eurytheme; assembly: GCA_907164685.1. Lineage (NCBI taxonomy): Eukaryota > Metazoa > Arthropoda > Insecta > Lepidoptera > Pieridae > Colias > Colias eurytheme. The sequence goes on along the minus strand of CAJQZN010024169.1, from coordinate 12,476 downwards.
CCTTAGGTCAATTAATCATTCTGGACACGTTTCATCCAAGTGCCAAAAGATCCTCGTATGAATAAAAGTATTTTATCTATGGTCATTGATTTGTCAATTGTATTTTTAACATTTCAATTTTCATCATATTGTGAAAATTGTGAAATCACAAATCAATTTGTTTGGTTGGAACTTGGAATTACTATAAATAGTTTTATTTTAAATATTATACGCAATTTTAATTTTAACCTGAAGCAATCTAATATCTGTGATAATTATTATTAAGCAATATGTCGAATCCGTGGAAAAGAGTGTCAGCACCTGTTGATGTGCAAAACCTATCAGATATTATGTCTGAAGAATACGCTAAGGGATTACAAGTAAAAGAGGAATTGAAGTTCGCGGAGCATATATCGGATAACAATGTTACATCCGAATCCAATGAACTATCTCCTGAGATTCTTCGACAAATCGAAGAGTCCAATGTAAAGGAATATTGCGACTCAGATGCTATAATTGCAAAAGTTTTGCAATGCCAGTTCGATAAAGAATACGATGATGAGTTAAAGCGCGTGGAGAAAAAGAAGAACGGAGAATCCAAGGTGTCTGTATCATATGATAATTATCGGACGGTACCTGAACATTTAGTTTATGATTCTGACTCCGATGACGACGGTGAAATCACTGAAAGAAAGGACTGGGACAGATTTGAAACTAACGAAAAAGAGTTCGCTAGTCTGCCAAAAAGGGGTTACATTATAAAAGATGGGGAAATGGTTACAAAACACGACGGCGTTATAAACGCTCGAAGAAATGCATGCAGAGTGATGGCATTCCCACCAGAAGTGTGTACTGGCGATGGCGCCGGATTCGACATGAAATTACCCAATCATGTGTTCAACCAACTCAAAGAGCATACAAGATGGAACACTGCCCGTAAACACAAAATGTTAGACAGAAAAGAGAGTCAAGCTACAGCCGAAATGGGTCTCGACGAATCCACCAGACTTATCCTCTTCAAACTGATCAACAACGGTCTACTGGAGGATATCAACGGAGTCATATCAACTGGCAAAGAATCAGTTGTCCTCCACGCTAACAGTGATCCTTCCTATCCAGATATGGTGCTGCCAAAAGAATGCGCTATCAAAGTCTTCAAAACCACACTGAATGAGTTCAAAACTCGTGATAAATATATTGAAGCGGACTATAGATTTAAAGATCGGTTTTCTAAGCAGAATCCTCGTAAAATTGTGCACATGTGGGCTGAAAAGGAAATGCATAATATGATGCGTATACAGAAAGTTGGCTTAAATTGCCCAGAAATGGTTTGCTTGAAGAAGCACATCCTTGTGATGTCCTTTATTGGGAAAGATAACAAGCCTGCTCCTAAGTTGAGAGATGTCATATTGAAGCCAGATCAATGGGAGAGTGTGTACCATGAGATTGTGGATGCAATGAACAAGTTATATAATGTAGGACATTTAGTGCATGCTGATTTGTCTGAATACAATATTCTGTGGTGGGACAACAAATGCTGGTTCATAGATGTGTCGCAGTCTGTTCAGCCTGATCATCCTAATGGTTTGGAGTTCCTGTTAAGGGATTGTAAAAACATTATCAATGTAAGTATTTATCGTTTATATTTTGAAATATATAGTCAATTTACATTATGCAACATTGTAAACAATTGCATAACAATTTACAATATCATGCCAAGGTGTAAATTTCTTTCAATGGTATTACATAATTAATCAAAGATTTATATAATAATGTGTCAATTTATTTTCAGTTCTTTGAAAAGAAAGGTGTACCAAACATAAAAACAGCTGATGAATTGTTCAAATTCATTACTGGATTTGAAGAAGTCGATGTCAATTTATTGGAAGGAGTCCATACAACATACAACTCCTTGTCATCTCGTTTTGAAATTGCTTTGGATGATAATCGCAATGTCAGCTATCCGTTTGAGTACTGCTGGCAAAAGACAAATGAAAAGCCCAAGTCTGAAAAGGATTCTGGGAGCGATGACGAGTTTGATGAAATGTGGATACATTCTCAGAAGAATAAAGCTATTGATATAGCTACTAACTTCGCGAATGAAGTAAAAATTGACGACGAAAGTATTGTCGTCGATAAGGAGGCAAACTTTGGAAATGTCTTAAAGGAGCCTTCTTTGGAAACTGATGGGATTACTAGTACCAGTAGTCGTATTGATAAAAAGTCTTAATCATAAATTGTTTCTATTTTGAATTGAATTTACATATACATACTCTGTATTGAAAATAATCAAACAGAATTTAGTGAAGCTGTTTAAGAAAAACTGTTGAACAAAAAAAAATGGGAGAAAAAACAAATAAAAATGTGCAATGGTTCTTAATATTTTATTTCAACATAATACATTATATTATACAAATATTATGAGATCACAAAAATAACACTTAAAAATAAAATGTAACATTTGTGCTTATAAAAATTGAACAAATTAAACAATGTTACAAAGTATATAATCTTATTCTACTTCTGTTTAATGCTATTCAAACAAATGTCTAATACTTAAATAACATAATTCGTTAATATACTTTAAAATAATTATCCTCCTAAAATGAGACAAAACTATCTTCACCAGTCTTAAAAAAGAGGAAACCTAAAACTCAAAGGTGACTGATATAGTGATCTATCAACGCACAGCCCAAACCACTGGACGTATCGGGCTGAAATTTGGCATGCAGGTAGATGTTAGGACGTAGGCATCCGCTAAGAAAGGATTTCCCGAAATTCTTGCGGAAACGGGGAAAAACGGGGATGCACGTACAAAGTCGTGGGTGGAAGCTAGTTTAATAAATATTCCATACTAGCGGTCCGCCCCGGCTTCGCCCGTGGTACATATTTACGTTTTCTCTACATAAAAACCATCCTCGTACTTCAAGGAATATAATAAAAAAAGAATTATCGAAATCGGTTCAGCCGTTCTCGAGTTATGCGCTTACCAACACATTTTGCGATTCATTTTTATATATAAGATTATAATTACAATTTTACTGCTCTTCTTGTAGTTTCTCAATTAGTATATCAAGTAGATCACTTTGCTGACTTGTCAAATGTAGTTTAGTGTCTGACGAAATATTGATGAGGGCCTGTTGATCTGACATGTTGGTTGATATAATGATTGACTGTAACTTCAATTTTAGGTCTGGATTGAATGGTATTGCTAAAATAGACACATTTTAGATATAAAAATTAATTATATAATAATTATTAATGGTTTGACATCACTACAAAAGAGAATAAACATGTTATGCAAATTCAAATACAAATAAATTAGTTGAAAAGATGAAAAGAAATATGTTATTAAAAATTTATTATTCAACAAGTAACTTACAATCATTATCTTCATCATTCATGATATCTGATAGCAATTTTTTCAACGATTCTGTTTTGTTTGCATCGTCCATATCAACAATAAGAGCAAGGAGAATTCTGCATACTTGTACTCTGTAAAAATATACATATAAATGTTACCTTTAATATATGTATACATTGACAACTAATTATTATTAAGTAAGATTATGTTATTTCACTACATAGTATAAAACAAAGTCGCTTTCTCTGTCCCTATGTATGCTTTAATATTTAAAACTACGCAACGGATTTTGATGCGGTTTTTTTTAATAGATAGAGTGATGCAAGAGGAAGGTTTTAGTATATAATTTATTATGTTTTAGACAAAGTGGGCGAAGCCGCGGGCGGAAAGCTAGTATTATTATATAATATTGTTATAGAATATAGATAGATTTAATATTCTTACTCCGCTAATATCCTCTCTGGTTTATGGTAGTCAAAATCTACAATTGTATTGCCAGTTATCAAAGCTCTTTCAAGTTTACCTGAAATAAAAATATCATCATTCATTTAAAATTTGAACATAACTTTAAAAAATATGCATTAAAAAGCCATAATTCTTATTTTTATAACAATTATAATAATTTATTTTCAATTATTTAGCACTGTTTATGCTAAAGTATGCACTATTTCAACAAATAAGTAGTAATTTATACCAATATTATAAAGCTGAAGAGTTTGTTTGTTTGTTTGAACGCGCGAATCTCGGGAACTACTGGTCCGATTTAAAAAAATCTTTCGGTGTTAGATAGCCCATTTATCGAGGAAGGTTATAGGCTATATATCAGCACGCTACGACCAACAGGGATGGAGCCACAGGGGTGAAACCGCGCGGAGCAGCTAGTTCTATATAAACTTCACTTGGAGATTATTAAAAAATCTCTCACCAGCATCTATTTGCATATTCATCAGCTTAAACAAGCACATTAGCTTTAGAGCCTCTTCTTCAATTGTATCTATTGCTTGCTCATAATATGCTATAGCTTCCAGTTTATGATCTAATTCTAGAAGGTCATTTGATATTTCCATCAGAATTGAAGTGCGTAATGGTGACTTTTCAGGATACTTATGTAACGCTTGCAGAAAACATCCTATTGCTGCCTGGAATGAAAAGCATTTATTATAGATTTTTAAATGACACTCATTGTTGTATGGATATATCTTAATATAATTTATAAATCTCGTGACACAATGTTTGTCCTCAATGGACTCCTTAACCACTTAACCGATAATAATAAAATTCGCACACATGTGCAGTTCGATCCGACTTGAGAGATAGGATAGTTTAAACATCTAGGTAGGTAGAGGTGGACCGCTAGTAAGTTTATAAGGTAAATGGATTCACATGATCCAACCATCTCCTTTAAATGTCAATTATTGCACTATAAAAATCTATGATAGATAAACTTTTATGTAATGGAATAGTTAACAATATTACAACTTACCTCTAAATTTTCTCTATCAGGGCTATACAATTTTAAAGCGGATATTTTTTTCTCAGCTTTCATAAACTGCCGAGCTGCGTTAATGTACTGTTCAGCTTCGCCAAGTGAGTTTCCAGCAGATGCTTCACATTTCGCAGCTCCAATGTACGTTTGTCCAGCGAAAGATGGTTGCTCTGAATGTTCACACTGAATTGCAAGCCCTATAAACTCGTTTGTGGCTTCAGAAACATTTGGCTTACGCATGAAGCGTCTGCAAAGGAAGCAATGTATTTAATAACATTATTTATGTATTTTCTAATAAGAATTGTATAGATAAAAAGGTAAAAGCTATACTTTTTAAGTTTCGTATTTATATTGATGTACTGCTCGTTGAAACTTGCACTTAGATCAGTAGACATAATGAAAACTTTTGCGCTTGAATTGATTAAAATAGAGTAGAAGATTTAAGAATACCTAATCTTAATAATTAAATAATATGAAATAAGTAAACAATAATCGTTTTGAGTGCATCCTCAGAGGAATATAGGTTTATTCCTCTGAGAGTGCATCAATCAAATGACAACCACAGAGCAAGTATATATGAATTATGATGACAACAAACACCACACCAGTAGCAAATGCTATTTATTTTTCCTTCTGTTACTGTCATTTATTAATTTATTATAAGCTAAAAATAAGATTTGCGTATTTATACCAAGATTTATACCTAAATTACCATTATTATAAGTACATATGTTTCTTAAAACATTTATAATTAGTTCTTATATTTTACTAGCTTTACTGAGAGCTGTAAACAGTTTACACAAGGTATACACCTTACTCTGTGGTACACAGTACAATAATTAAGACATTGACAGCTATTTTGATTGATGTTTGAATGTTGTAATCCAAAATGCTTTGACGTGTACTCGTATCCTTATATTTTGGAAATTAACGTGATTATTATGTATTTCATGTATTAAATATTTAGGGAATAAGTGCAAACGAAAGTATTTATACTTATAACAAAATGGATTTCTTTAAAAGTGGGTTGAAGACTGTTTTAGGGGCGCCGGAACCCGGCCAACTGCCTTCTGGAGCTGAAACAGTGAGTTTTCTCTAAATATCCTACTTGAACTATTAATAATATTCACTTTTTTGTATTTTCGGTGTTCATGCAATATGTGTGGGCGATTTCATTTAAGAAAATCGCAGTCTGTGGAAATTTTCAGACAGATACAATGGTAGGAATTATGAAATGTCTGTTAATTAAATTCATTTAATGAGATATAAACAAGTTTCTCAATCTAGTTTTTGCCTGTGCTTGATTGTGTGTATTAGACAGTAGTTATCGATTTTTTTTTCATGTCTTCAAATTATTAATAATATTACGTTTTCTAAATGCATTCTTAATTTTAATTTTAAATCTATTATTTCAAGCCTTATTTTTAAGTTATTGTTATTAGCATAAACAGTTTACATCCAGCAACTATGTTGTGATAAAATATGATTAAAAAAAAATACATTACACTAACTTCTATAAATCTTTTGATTATGATTTTGTGTGAAACACCAACACCAATTTAGCTTTGTTTATATTGAAATTATAACAATCAATAAAGATTTTTTTTTGTCGCATCTTCAAATCCCTCCTCGTGATTGTATTTTTTCTAGTCTTCAAAAATTTATATTTATAAGGCATTTGAATGCCATAAAACCAAAATATCAAATTCATGAATTAAGGCTATACTACAAAAATAATTCTTATTCATAAATATTCACACAATACAGGTTGAACGTCTAGTGGACAGAGTCAACAACTCAACACTTCTGGAAGATCGCCGAGATGCCTGTCGTGCCTTGAAAGCTATGTCTAGGAAGTACAGGGTGGAGGTGGGCGCTCAAGGCATTGATACATTGAAACAGGTAATTTTAAGTTAATATTTATGTGACGATTTGTATCTTAAGTTGTAAGTTTATGTTGTGTTTATTATTCTCACTCTTCAATAAAATTGTACAAAGAGCTTATAACTAATTAAATTTTTAAATACAGAAAACTATTTATTGGGCCGCCTTATTACTTAGAAGTGATATTTAATATTTAGGTTAATAATCAAACAAAATGTACACATGAAATCCACAAGATATAAATAAATGTAATACCAACAAATAAAATATTATAGATACTGTTGTTCTGTGGAAAACAACTATAAAATTATAAATTTATTTAGAATTAATAATCAAAATAAGCTTATGTAAAGCAGTACTATTTTTGGATATATTGCAATCAGTCACTCTACTTTTAATATTACCATAAAATAAAAATAAAATCCACATCCACAAATGGAAGACCACATCCATCTCTATCATACCTTTCACGAGAAAGTCACTTTATTTAATACTAGCGGTCCGCCCCGGCTTCGCCCGTGGTACATATTTCGCAATAAAAGGTAGCCTATGTTCTTTCTCAGGGTCTAAAGATTGTCTATGCCAAATTTCATCAAAATCGGTTAAGAGGTTTATGCGTGAAAACTATACATACATACATAATTACGTAATTACAAACTTTTCCTCTTTATAATATTAGTATAGATATCAAAAGCACCTGAAATCTCATATCTTCCGATTGACGAACTATCATTCAATAGATATTTTACAAAACAATATGCCCATGAGAGGATTTATGTGTAAAATGGCTGTTGTCTCGTAATTCATACACATTATGTATTAAACGATACATGTTTGATATGACTACGATTTCAACTCCTGTGTCAAAGGGTTTTTCGCATTTATAAGTAGTATTTGTGGCCATTGAACATGAAAACACATTAGTTTTCTTTGACCTTTTTCCAAACAATGGAATCTACTGAATGTTATGTTTTTAAGCTATTGCATAGCTTCTATCGCGGGCCTTGAGCGCGGGGACCGAATCGAGAAATTCCGTAACGAAAAAACCTCACGCTCCCCACTCGGACGGGCTCGGAGGTGTGGCTTGAAGGCATTCTATGCAATAGCTTTACCGCGGCAGTCCCCGAGTGCCACAATTTTTTTATCTACTTTTATTTTTACAGGTGCTAGAACTTGATCGCGCGGATAATGAAACAATAAACTATGCCTTAGACACCCTAAATAACATAATGTCACCGTCACAATTTGAAGAAGAGGAAGATAATCCTCACGTTCCTATGAATATCGGAGAGCAATTCACTGAGATGTTCATAAAGGACCCGCACAATATTCAACTTGTGCTAGATCTCTTAGATGAATACGATTTTAGAGTTCGGCTATCCGCTGTTCAATTATTAACCTCCCTTCTGACAAATAGGACTAAGGACATTCAGGAAATAATTCTAGTCAAACCTATGGGTGTCTCCAAAATGATGGATTTACTTGGAGACACCAGAGAAGTAATTCGTAACGAAACTCTCCTTCTACTAATAAAATTGACGAAGGGCAATGCGAATATACAAAAGATTGTCGCTTTCGAAAACGCGTTCGATAGATTGTTCGAAATAGTTTCGAGCGAGGGCTATTCGGATGGAGGTATCATTGTTGAAGATTGTTTATTGCTCATGTTGAACCTATTGAAGAATAACAGTAGTAATATAAACTTCTTTAAAGAGGGTAGTTATATACAGAAGACATTGCCGATGTTCAATACGCCTGATGATTCGGAAGACGTGGGTTGGTCACCTCAAAAAGTATCGAACGTTCATTGCATGTTACAAATAGTGAGAACGCTGGTGTCTCCGAGCAATTCAGCACAGATTATATCGAGTTGTCAGAAAATAATGAAAAATGTTGGATTGTTGAATGCACTGTGCAATATTTTGATGGCGAGTGGAGTACCAGCAGATATTCTAACGGAGACGATAAATACAGTCGGTGAAGTGGTAAGAGGTGATCTAGCTAATCAGGACTTCATTGGGAACGTAATGGCGCCGTCAAATCCGCCGCGACCGGCTATCGTCGTTCTGCTTATGTCCATGGTAAATGAAAAGCAACCGTTCGCTCTTAGGTAAGAACAAACACACTTTGATTATACAATTAAACATTAATAGAACATACAATTTCAGGCAGGTTTCCAGGAGTTGACAAAATTCCGTATTTTCAGTTTGCAACCTTATATTTGGCGCTCGCGTCACACTTTTGGAAAAATGGAGATTTAAGGAGTTTTTAAACAATTTTATTTTTTCGAGTCATTTTACGAGGAAAATATTAATATACGAAATTGAACTCCAGAAAAATTCCAACCATTTAAATCCTATTTTTATCATATACGCAATAGTTTCATCATACTGGCGTAGTAGTTAATACACATTTTCGCGGAATAATTCTAAAATTAATTACATTTTCCCAGGTGTGCAGTGCTCTACTGCTTCCAATGCTATCTGTACCACAATGAGATGAGCCAAGCATCTCTAGTACAGACTCTCCTACCATCGTCCACAGATGTCTCTAGCCTCACAAGTGGTCAATTACTCTGTGGCGGGCTATTCTCCTCCGATGTTCTATCCAATTGGTTCTCTGCTGTGGCTCTAATGCACTCTTTGATAGATAATCCTGGGCAGAAGGAGCAGTTACTTAGGGTACTGTTGGCAACAAATGTTGGCAGTACGCCGGTGTCTCTGTTGCATCAGTGCACTGTGCTGCTGCAGCAGACTACGAAACTGCAGTCTAAAGTAAGTTCAGAATATTTTTTCGCTTATGATAAAAAAATTCGGGTGCAAATTTCCAGTGCGAAAACATGGTTTTTGCACATTTAAATGTTCTGAGCTATATACATTATATCTAAGGTATATTTTGATAAATTTTTAAAGAATAGAAAAAATTCGATCGCGGTGCAGGATTCGAACCCGCGTTTTTCACCATTCCGGGTCGATTTTTTTCAAGCGTTTTTTTTAAATTAAAAGCATTATATTACCTGTTTCATATTTTTATGTACCTTCCCAGTTTTAGCTAATGATTTTAAGTTTTTCGTCCATTCTATCCAAGTGTACATATTATGATAAATATTTCCCAATCAGTTCATATAAGTAACTAGCTGCGCTCCGTGGTTTCACCCGCATGGCTCCGCTCCTGTTGGTCTTAGCGAGATGATGTATAGCCTCTAGCCTTCCTCGATAAATGGGCTATCTAACACCGAAAGAATTTTTCAAATCGGACTAGTAGTTCCCGAGATTAGCGCGTTCAAACAAACAAACAAATTTTTCAGCTTTATAATATAAGTATAGATTTGTATGCTATAAAATCAAATATCAAATGTGTACCTAATTACTTTGATGAAATTGATTTGAATTCTGGTTTAATATCCAGGTGTACGTAATAAACTTCATTATGCAGCACATTACGAGAACTGAAATCTTGTTGAACTAATAATTTTTTTGAGGATTATCAGTTCAGCATTTAGTTAATATAAGTAATATACGTAAATGAAATGCGGGCTTCAATGACAGACTGATTTATTTTTAAAGAAAACGATTTACCCTCAACGACAGTTATCAATTTGTTACCCGTTCTATAAAACCGTTATTACAACCTCGTTTCCAGGTAGCACTACTAATGCTACTATCGCAGTGGATGAGCCACTGTCCGGGCGCAGTGAGTGCGTTCCTGCAAGTGCCCGGGGGAGTGGGCTACCTCGTCAACCAGACCTGCTCCAATGAACACGACGATAACGAGTATCTACTGCAAGGTGAGTAGCACTACTGCACTTATCTAATTGGATTACAGCTGAATTTGATATTTTTGGTTTTATTGCATTCAAATCCATACTAATATTATAAATGCGAAAGTAACTCTGTCTGTCTGTCTGTTACTCAATCACGCCTAAACTACTGAACCAATTTGCATGAAATTTGGTATGGAGATATTTTGATACCCGAGAAAGGACATAGGCTACTTTTTATTGCGAAATATGTACCACGGGCGAAGCCGAGGCGGACCGCTAGTACATTATAAATATAAATTTATAAAGAATACAAAAAATTCGTACACGAGGCGGGACTCGAACCCGTGTGTCCCTTAGACAAAATGAAAGAATAGAATAAATTCGATCGCTCTGGCGGGTCACAGGGATCACAGTGGCTGAGTTGGTCAAGCATCCGCCCCGGATTTGCGTAAAAGGATGTGGATTACAGCTAATAATATATTATTAAATGACAAAAAACAACTTGTTGAATTTAATACAAAAACAACTTTAGAGTTTTCTATGTAGATAATGCTGTCTGAACCGGTGGTAAATTATAATTTTTATGCATTTTGATGATTCTTTCATTAAATAAATGTTTGAGTTTGCAGTACTGGAGTAATAAGATTATCTCTTGCAGGGTCATTGCTGATAGTAGGTCTGGGTAGTTCATCTGCTCTTGAAGTGAAGAAGCATTTAATCATGCTCATCTCCCAATATCGTGATCATATTCTCCCAAGAGTATTTGCTGCAGAATTTCCACTTGGCAGCTTTTGTTATATACATAAAAAGACCAGAAGAATATAGACCAAAATAAAAATTCATGTTCTGGTATACTTTTCCAAGAATAAGTGATAAAGTAAAATATAAACTAGATCTGTTAATTGTCTCTACTAAAACAAAACAGACTATCTAGACACGTGGTAGCGTGTCAAGCCAAGTTTATTATATAAACAATTAAAAAAATATATCAATGTTTGTTACAGGGGCTGTACCTTTTTAAATTTGAATTTGAATTATGGTATTATAAGAATTTGCCAGTCAGTTCAATTCCCGGCGTAACTTGACTGGAAATTAGAGGTCATAATAGGGCCCCTGCTAATAACAATTAATTTGTTTTTTTTTTACCAAAACAGTATGTAACTAATATTTCAGGTCTGTCTGCGTTCCTGCTGGCGATCTGCATACACTTCAACGACGACTCCGTAGAGAGTTACTCGCAAGAGTCCCTCAAGCAACTACTGACCAAGAGGATAGGAGTCGAGACCTTTACAGCGAAACTAAGCGAAGTATCCAAACATGAACTGTACAATAAGGCGGCAAAACACCCGCAGTTAAGGGTCAAGATAGCGTCAGAAATATTGATCGACTACGAATTCTGTAGACTGTTCAAAGTTTTGGAGAGTGAGTTGATCGTTTATTTTTATGGTGGAGCAGTTGTTTTATCGTTTTTATCAAGTGAAATATTTTTTATGAGAAAGCTGAAGTGTGAAATATTTTTGGATTCAAAAATTGGTTGTGGTTGTCACGCTGGTATCTATTTTGTGGATATCTACCTACAAAATTCAGGAAACTGCACAGTTTACAATCCTAATCCATACTAATATTATTAATGCGAAAGTAACTCTGTCTGTCTGTCTGTTACGCAATCACGCCTTAACTACTGAACCAATTTGCATGAAATTGGGTAAAGAGATATTTTGATACCCGAGAAAGGACATAGGCCACTTTTTATTGCGAAATATCGCTATCAAATTTACATACGTATACAAAATTTCAGCTCAATCGGTTACTGGGAAGTGAATCAAAGTTACTTGCTACATTTCAATTTAGTCATCGAGTACAGACAAAAATGTTCATAAAATAAAAACTACTGGGCCTATCCGAAAAAAAATTTTATGGGACCAATTCGACACCATCCCGCATCGAACAAAAAAAAAACGAAACCAAGGAGTAATCGGTGTACATACATAAAAAAAAAA
>CAJQZN010024156.1:0-12312 GCA_907164685.1 Colias eurytheme | reverse complement strand
GTATGAAACTAAAAACACTAGTGATGTGACAGTGTCGATATTTTTATAATGTATCCTTCTTGGTAGTCAAAATATACTTTCTTTATGATTAATTAAAGAAGAACCATCGATTATTTCTTCGATATTATACCCAGAGACGGGTTCATAAGTAAAATTAAAATTAGATAAAGCGTGGTTAAAGACTATAAGTAACTAAAAACGATAGGTAGGATAGTTCTGTGATTGTTCAAGTAATTTTTAGTTAACGGTTGATTAACTAATAAACGTATTTTGTTTGGTTTACGTTTTTAACAATATTTAACACAAAGAATATTATTTGTTCTGACCAAAAACTAAAATTGACTTAGTAGGTAGTACACTGTAATTTTTTTTTTGTTGCGATTTAAAGTGGTAAATCAAAGTAGGTACATGAGATTTTCCTCTAAATAATGCGGCGCCATCTACGATCGCAATGTTATTGTATAGATAACGTTATTGTATATATATATAGAATAATAAAAATATATCGATGAATAAGTTTTTTGCATTCCCCACACTAATTCTCTAACAAATAGTTGCATTTGCCCCACATTTAGAAAAATAAGATTTTTCCTGAAAACTCGTCCTTGCTACACGGTAATCCAGTTCAAAATCCTATGAATAACATGAAATCTCATAAATATATTCTATATTCGTTGTTTTATATGAAATAGAAGAAGAGCTATGGCAGTTAGTTGCATTTACCCCCAACTAGGGGTTAATGTAACTTTTTCTACCAATTTTAGGAAATATTCTCACTACCAGTTATTTATAAGACTACTGTATTGCTTGATTGGTTTAAAATAATCTTGAATAAATACAAAAAACAATAAATGGGTCAAATAAATGACCAAATATAAAAGGAGATAACTGCAACCGATCAAACTTGAGACTTGTTATTTTTTAGTTGCATTTGCCCCGGTTGACCCTATATAAAATTCTCGTGTCACAATGTTAGTCTGCATACTCCTCCGAAACGGGTGGACCGATTCTCATGAAATTTTCTTTGCATATCGGGTAAGTCTGAGAATCGGCCAACATCTGTTTTTCATATGTACCATGGGCGAAGCCGGGGCGGACCGCTAGTTTTATATAAATTTATAGATAAGTACTTACTTTAATCGTGAATATTTTTATACTGGATCCCTTACTTAGAATATTTTCAAAAGTAGTCGTTTATAAAATCTTGTTACGATACAAAAGATGCTTGCTACCTAACATAAAGGTAGGTAAAATTTGATTAGGTATTTGAAATATTTTAATAAGTATCTAAAACTTAGGGATGTAACGATACATGATTTTGCCGATACGATACCGATACCGATATTTGTGGTAATGTATCGGCGATACCGATACCGATACCGATATCGATGGCTTGGTAGAAAAATAAATAGTGAATTATGCATAAAAAGTTACCAACATTTAACAGAGACAACTGTTAATCGTATTCTTTTAAATAAAAATGCCAAATCAAAAAACAACAAAACCATTTATTATTATTTATTTTTATTATGTATTATTATTTTACAAAGTCAGTTAAACTTTAAGTAATACACATACAATCAGTACCTAATAAAAGCTTACTATTGGTAGAGTTTTTTCAGAAAACAAAGTGAGCACGCGCGGGCGGCCTCCGGCCTCCCGCATCGTTCATTGGGCGCGGGTTTTTGAATTTTTTGATATCAAAAAAATTGGTTGTTTGTAAAGTAGGTTTACAATCGAGATGTTTACGTACGTGATAACATAATGCAGTGGCAGCGCTCGAGATGAAACGGGAGATCGGTCCGTCTCTCTCTCGTTATACCTGCGTTCGCGCTCGTGAGGTTTTGGTGTGACACAAGTTTATGAACATGTCACCCGACTAAAACGATTTTAAAAACGTTATCACGTTAAAAATTAAAAAAATTCAAAATTATTTATTTCTTTCCTTACAAAGGAGATGGTCCAAAAATGTGTGGACCAAAAACCCAGAGTCGATTTAGACAAATTGGTTATCATTGGCTTTATTATATTGCACAATTTACCCCACCGAAAAATTAATGCCCATATCCATGGGGTATAACAGTTATAGGGTAATAAAGTATATATGGAAAAATCATGAGTAACTTGTTATTTTTACCACTTTACAAGACATGTCAATGTAAGTTTGTGTATGTGTCTGCATGGGTGTGTGTGTGTGTGTGTGTGTGTTTGTGTAGCTCATTGTACAGTCAACCGCAGAAAGATTTGATAACAAAAATAGACATTTAATGATTTAGATTTTTTGGACACTTATTAGTTCCTTTTGGTGTAACATCTTTTTACGGTTGGCTTTACCTGTTTTGTCTCATATTATTTTTCAGTTATTTTTATTTATTAAAAAAAAAAGAAAATGGTGGGAAACATATTTATTTATTTCAATTATTTAGGCTCCGAAACTACTGGACCGATGGCGATGGAGAGAGCTATGCTTGGAGTTTCCCTCCGTGATCGAATTAGGAATGAGGAGATCCGGAGACGAACCAAAGTCACCGACATAGCTCTCAGAATCCCAAACCTTAAGTGGCACTGGGCGGGGCACATTGCTCGCAGGACCGATGGCAGTTGGGGCGGAAAGATCCTCGAATGGCGGCCGCGAATCGGAGGACGTAGTGTTGGTAGGCCCCCCACAAGGTGGACCGACGATCTGGTGAAGGTCGCGGGTAGCCGCTGGATACGGGTGGCACAGGACCGATCGCGGTGGAAAACCTTGGGGGAGGCCTATGTCCAGCAGTTGACGTCCTTCGGCTGATGGATGGTTTAATAGTATACTGCTGTTGTAAAAACTGGTAAAAATAACAAGTTACTCATGATTTTTCCATATATACTTTGTTAGCCTATAACACTCATACCCCATGGATATGGGCATAAATTTTTCGGTGGGGTAAATTGTGTAATATAATAAAGCCATTGATACCCAATTTGTCTAAATCGACTCTGGGTTTTTTTTTGGACCATCTCCTTTGTGATTGGAACACTCCTAGTAAGCAAATAAAATGCTTGTGTCAGGAGGTTCCGCTCTTCCTTAACACTATTACAGAAACAGAAAAAAATGTTGTGTGGTTTTATGAAACCACGGTAAAAGTGAAACTGTTCGAACGGTTCCGAACACTGCTTTGTGTAGCGCATGTCGCGTGACGGTCGGCGATACACGCGACATGCGCTACACAGACCAAAAAGTTTGAGACGATGTAATAAAAGTTTCACTTTAATAAAACAATATGAATGAATACAATGCAAAAGCATAAAAGAAAAGAAAGAATTTAATAAAAAAATATCGGTATCGGTTGATTTATTATCGGCGATACCGATATATCGGCTTTGCCGATATATCGGCCGATATATCGGTATCGGTATCGGTATCGTTACATCCCTACTAAAACTTTATAGCCAATATCAATGTGCACCATTGGATCCGTACCTACAAACGTGTAGACTTAATAATTTATGATATTATTAAAAATCAACTTTTCCATAGACTTCATAACAAATTTCAGGATTCTGTTCGTTAACTGAACGGAGGGACTAGGCTCTTAATAATTATACGGCTGATAAAGCTAATTAGCTGCGACATATAAAACATTTTCGTATGTCTTTATGTCCAAACACCTCTGAAATGGCTGTACCGATTATTATGAATTTTTGGGTATAATTAAGTATCTAGAAACTATTTTTTAATCTCCTATCTCCTAGAACTAAGTGATAAGGGCCTGTAGACAAAGTAACAATTACAAAACGATAACGAAGTTAGAAATCGCAAAAATGTATGGGATTGACATACGCCGCGTTAGATCACGTGGTCTATCTAATGTCAATCCCATACATTTTTGCGATTTCTAACTTCGTTATCGTTTTGTTATTGTTACTTTGTCTAAGGCCCAAGGGTGTCCTGGCAGAATAACGTTAGCCGGGACATATTCTTAGTAACACAACACGATTTACTAATATTTAATCGGTGGTAAATGTTAAAAATATGTATTGACGTTTCAAAAGTGCTTCTCGAAGAAGTCTAATTGAATAAATAAATGTTTGAGTTTGAGTTTTGAGTTTAATATTTTAAATCCGAATGTGTGTTTCTTTGTCTTTCTTTCACGTCACAACCATATCACATCGCCGCGATTTTGTGATATGATTTCTGCAGGGGATATTAAAAACATTAGAGAGTGATAGATACTAACTACTTTTTCACCTGATGCTAAACTGCTGCTGACAGCTAGTTAATTAAATATGTATTAGAGAACAAGATTTTTTAAGTAATTTCCTACTTGTTCTACAATACTTTTTGAATGTTGAATGCAAAAAGGTAGCGATATCGATAATTGCGAAGTAGTAGGAAAGTTTAGCTTTTCTTTGGTTCCAAAGCTAAATTTATTGTTAACTAGCTTTCCACGCGGCTTCGCCCGTTGTTTTCAACGCTGTGTTTTAAAATCTATTTAAAAAAAACCGCATCAATATCCGTTGCGTACTTTTAAAGATTTAAGCATAGGTAAAAAGGGACATAGGGACAGAAAAAGCGACTTTGTTTTATACTATGTAGATATAGCCAAGGGTACATAAATATACATCTAAGAATTGTATAGTTTGGTATCTGTAGAGTAACGATGAAAAATAATTTTTCAATAAATAAATGGCCTGTAAATTTAATTGAAATTTATTCATAGTTATTTGGCAATCGCTTTTACGATTAATGAAATTTCTAAAAAAGTAACTAATTGATAAATAAATTGAGTCAAAGAACAAAACTATCGAGACATTTGAGCAATTTTTAAACATCTTTTTAGTCCCTCGAGCTTTTTCGATAAAATATTTCTAACAAATTGACTGTAAGTAAAATAAGAACCAACTATTGTACATTGCATCAGCTGAAAATAAACTTAATTAATCAAAATAAATGATGAAATAAATAAACAATTATCAACCGGATGCACGCATTGTTGTCCTCGGGCGAAACTTCCGGTTGTGTAGCGTAGGTGTGACCCTATCGACCTTTTCAATTCCCACTGAGAGCGGAAGATTCCCTGGTGATGGGAAACTTACAGACAATCTAAAAAAGGGCGGTTGAAGACATGGTTTATTGCACGCCTCATAAGCGAAGCGTTGAGGTGGGTACTACTGTCACTTCGCGCAAAACATCTGATTTTTCAAACTTAAAATGTCTTTATGTATCATACATTGCACTTGTAAGATAATACATACACACACATATTAAGAAAAAACACTATTTTTAACGTTCATGATATTTTTGATGTCATTTTTGTTATTTAAACTAGTTAAAAAACAGTTTAAAAAAGTTCTGTCTTGGACGTCCGTGTGTCTGTATGTGCGGATCCTTTTTCTTGTTAACACGATAGCGACCGAAATACTTTACTAATCGAGTCTTTTTTTTTCTCTTACGCTTGAGTATGCTCAGGAATAGAACCCTTTCATTTTTCAGGGTCTGATTCGATGTGGTTTAATTGTTATTAAATAAACAAAACTAATAATTAATAAATATTTATTAAAAAAAAAATTATGAGGCGTGCACTTTTGGATTTTCCAAATTATTTATTTATTACATATTAATTTTTTTGTTGTACTTATACAAGAGAGAAAAAGAAATTAACGTATAAATTTAAAGATATATTTATAACTAGCTTTCTGGCTGTGATGTCGCCCGCCGTGTCTAAAACCTAATGAATTATACATATAAACCTTCCTCTTTAATCATTCTATCTATTAAAAAAATCAGCAACAAAATCTGTTGCGTAGTTTTAAAGATCATACTTAGGGACAGGGACAGAGAAAGTGTCTTTGTTTCATTCGTAGTGATATTGATAAGGATATAATTTTCTTCCAGCATCATTTAGCTCATACTCAGACACCATATCGTGTAGGATGCCGCGGCTGGCGCACGGCAGGGTCCGCATGAAGCAGCGTGCTAGGTTCGTCAAGTTCATCTGCTTGCCACGGTACGAGCTCGTGGGGAACAAGTACGCAACTTGCAAGGATGGGAAGTGGGACGTGCCTATGCCTGTGTGTGTTCGTGAGTACATTGAGAAGTTAAACTAGCTTGTTTTAAGCTGAACTTTATGTGCAAAAAATTTCAAAAATTACCGGCATTCCGGTGTAATATTACCTATCATTTGTACTCTATGCTAAAAGTACATACATAGTACAATCTATATACATATATATGTTATTACAATTTTAATCAATCTTCACACATAATCAGACTTTCCGATTTTTTTGTAATTACTATAAGTACTAATTTTTAACAGGTCGAAGCTTTGCTCGAGTTATCAAAATAATCATTTAAAATAGTAGTTATAACATATAAACGTAACCATACTATTATCTTGAGGATAAATCAAAATTGCGAATCACTTGCAGTGGGAACATCAATTATTATTCTCATTGATTAGGTATAAATGTAAGTATTAATAATAAGGATTTGATGTTCCTGGTGATGATATTCCCTGAACATTTCAGGCCCTGGTTGCAGTGTACCCCGGGTAGCGAATGGCATCTTTCTGCCCAGTAATGGCTACGCCTGGGTGATGTATTTCTGCCTGCCAGGCTTCAAGCTGGTTGGCTCGTCTGTCATTATATGTGATGGTGTGCAGTGGAACGCATCCGCGCCTATGTGTGTTGGTAATACTGATTTATTTAATCTACCTACATTGTATATAAGAAAAAAAGAGCGTGAGCCGAGCACACGTGTTAAAAGTGAAACTTCTTTGGCAAGATACAAAGATACAAAAATCGTTGCCTTATACCATGACGTGACGTTGATATTTTATTCTCAAAGCGCTCAAAGAAGTTTCACTTCAATAAGTGGAATATTAAGAAATATTTGGACAGTTTATTAGTTAGATAGTTACTTCAAGCAAAGAAAATGAAATTATCATGTAATTTTCACTAACTAATTTATTCCTGCCGAGGATCAACTTCAGAATTTCTAAAATGCAATAAGAGATAGCTCTCTTTCGCTCGCATTATCATTTTAACGATTCCATAATTTAAATATCGTTAGAGATAAACTACGATAACATGGCGCGCCCCTCCAAAATTCAAAACGTTTGAAAGTATTTGTGAAATTCATAATAAATAATATAATATAATAATAAAAATTAATAATTTAATTATTATATTATTATAAATAATAATAATATAATATTTAAATATTTGTATTTCACTACACACATTGAAACAGTAATTTGGAGGGGCGCGCCATGTTATCGTAGTTTATCTCTACTACGCTACAAAATAATGAAGACGTACCTATTTAATGATAACTTTAAGACTCTATATATCTAAATTTATTTTCCAGACAGCTCGCAGCCTCCTCAATTAAGTTGTGACTTCGAGAGTCCAGACCTCTGCGGTTGGAAACAGGATGAACTACACGATTTCGACTGGAAGAGATTGAATAAGAGGACACCCAGCTCGTTCCTATTTACTGGACCGTCTTTTGATCACACTTTGGGAAAAGGGAGAGATGGTACTTGATAAATCTGTAGCTTTTGTTGAGTTCCTTGTTTCGTATACCTTAGAAATTATCATTTAAGTAATTCGCTCTATCATTTTCATGAAATGTTAAAATATTACCAGTTTAGTATTATCTTGTGTTTTAGTTTACGAGAGAATTATACATTTAAGACTTTAACGGAAAAGACCGATTTTTCAGCCCGATTATTCTTTGGTCGTCTTAAGTCTTCCCGTGATCACGCTCACTGTAAAGTTTGCGAAACGTCGGGTTTTTAATGTAATCAATAATGTATAAATCGCGTTTAAAATCCGCTAAACTCTTTAATATCTAGATGTCAACAGTTTGATCAACGTATTTTTATAATATTGTTATTTTTAGGTTATTACATGTACATAGAAAGCACATCAAGACTGGAGAACGATACTGCGCGGTTAATATCACCTATATTTGATAATTCATTGACCAAAGATGGATGTTTCTCATTTTACTATCATATGTTTGGCAAGTAAGTATTACATGGGTACTTTAAAGTTTTATGTTAAGTTCTGTTCTTACGGTGTTTTTGGCTTTCTTAGAACTGCTCTCTTTGTACCTGCTGTCACTCCAATTACTACTATTTTCTTTCTTTCTTTATAAATAATAATGTGAGATAAAAACGAGAATTAAATAGATTATTACATAGAGAAACACTACAACTGCTTACAAATTGCTCTACAATATTTTACGCTAGCTATTATTGATATTCAGTAACTTCTTGGCACCTACGTCTAATATGTTTAAATTATAACTATCATATTTTTTTCAGAACTTGCGGCGGTCTTAGAGTATACCAGAAACCGGAAAATGTTGATATGCAAACCATATTAAGATCTGAAAATAGAGATAAATATATTCTTTTCGAGAGATGGGGTAATTTGGGCGACGTTTGGTTTGATGATGTTGCAAAACTAAAGAATTCCTCAGAGAACTTTCAGGTATTTTTCTTATGATTTTGTAGTTATTTGATTTTATTTTGTCTTTGCTTATTACTTTGGTGATACGGGGATACTAAAATTACGGGTATTTAATACTCATTATAATAATTAAAGCGGTTGTTAGTTAGTTATGTTAATACTGCATAAAATACTTATAAATAAATTGAAAATACTTTCCAAGATTTTTTTATAGAAAGATACGTGTATTAAAAGACATAATAGAGTAGGTATATGAAACCCGTTTTC
Organism: Colias eurytheme; assembly: GCA_907164685.1. Classification (NCBI taxonomy): domain Eukaryota; kingdom Metazoa; phylum Arthropoda; class Insecta; order Lepidoptera; family Pieridae; genus Colias; species Colias eurytheme. The sequence continues at coordinate 3,588 of CAJQZN010024156.1, read as the reverse complement.
CTTGGTCACGGCATCACGCGTGAACGGGTAGACCGATTTGGATAATTCTTTTTTTATAATATTCCTTGAAGTACGAGGATGGTTCTTATGGCAAGAAAAGATAAACATATACCACGGGCGAAGCCGGGGCGGACCGCTAGTAATATTATAAAATAATTTAAAAACTTTAAGTATAGTTCTCACTTTTTAAATCACCTACGTAACTTCTCCACGTACCTATTTTTTCTTTAATGACATATTAACAGGATTTTGATTATTTTTTCTCTAATAGATCATAATAGAAGGTGTGCGAGGCTCCAGTTTCACAAGCGACATAGCAATAGATGACGTGGCCATTCTTCAGGGCAGTAACTGTACGGAGGCAGCCAGTAAGGCTGTCACTCCTTCGCCTAAATTACGTAAGTGTTTATTATGGAACCGTATTATTTTCTTCATTTTTAGTTTACGTCCATCGTGGTTGCACTAATGCCTTCTAGGAAAGCGCGTACCATCTTAGACCACATCTCAGCTTAACATCAGGCGAGATTGTGGTCAAGCGCTGCCCTATCGACAATAAAAAAATGTCCACTGAAATTTATTTCTATGGATAGATTATGAGTCTTTGTAAGTAGTATAGTAAACATAATTAGATCAAGCTATCCAATCACGAAAATTCTTTCAATAAAAGAATGCTAAATTATTTCCAACCGACTTCAGAAAAAGTAGAGGGTCTCAATTTAATTTAATTTTTTGGGTTTGTAACATCAGTACTTTCGACTAGGTGAACAGATTTTGATAATTATTTGGGAGCTGGTGCCTGCCATACGGTCCTATTTAAATTTGTTTAAGTTCTGACAATTATTTGACGGCGGTTTTTAGCTATTTTATAAAAAAAGTTTATTCCATCGCGTGTCAATTGGTAATCTGTTTTTGTTATATACTTAATAATAAATAATAATATTTGTCGTAGCGCCAGACTCGTGCGTCGGTCGCTGCGCAATCAGACAGACAGAATTGAACGAGATCGGATGTAGCTGCTCCCCCTACTGCCTCGCGGAGGACACCTGCTGTCCGGACTTCTTCGAAATATGTATCTTTATGCCTGGTTAGTGAGAATATTACTATTTTAATAGTCGATAGATGAGAATTTTTCTATAAGTGATTTATGTACCTATATCCACGTAAACCATGTATATTATTCAAGTAGGTATATTTCACCAGTTATGTTTGAGTACAATATGCAATTAAGGGTAAACCTCCAAATTGAAAAATATTACATGTATTTTCTCTAATCTAAACTTACTAATTTATCCATTAAGAATTACTTTGTTAATACAACCAATAATAAAAAGATTTACTTATCTTATATCCAGTATACCTACTTCCTACTTTTTTAATTAAATTCTCAAACACATTTTAATTTATGTTTTTTAATGCCAGAGCAAGCAAAGTGGCACTCTCGTAACACTAGAAGTTTTATAGACGTGTTGCCGACCTTTTAATGACAAATACGCTACAGCCTACAACTCTCTACGAAAACAAACAAAACTATAAAACTATTTCGCATTTCTTACAGACTCAACGACGCCACTAGACGATATGGTTCCAGTTAATAGTACAGAAGAAATTGGGCCACAAACACAAAAACTTATTCTCACTACACCAGAAACTACCTCAACTTCCACGACACCATCTACTACTACTGTTACGACTACTACTTCTACTACAGCTACTTCGACAACGACTACTTCTACTACTCCTCGTACTACTACTACCACTTCTACTTCTACTACAACAACCACCACACCAAAACCGACTACGAAAACAACGAAAAAACCAACTACAAAATTAACCACTAGAAAACCCACTACTACTACCACGAAGAAACCGACTACAAAGGTTATTCCCAAAACTACAATTAAAACTACTACAAAAGCTACCAAACCTACTACAAGGAAACCTACTACGACCACAAAATCTACTACAAAAATTTCAACTACAACAGAGTTTGCTCACGGTATCTCAAGAACGTATGAAAACCATAACGTTTATCATGAAATGGTAGAAAAAGCTAAAAAGGAACAGCAAGTTGAAACAAGGAAAATTAAACCACAGAAACCTGAAGGTAAGCTTTATAATCGTGTACATAAGATCTATTTTATTATTAATTTAACAATTTGGCCAATGGTCAAATCAATTCCTTAAAATATTGATGAAATTGCAAAAAAAAAACGAATTTTGATCAAACCATTATCTCATATTAATTATTATCATTCGGAATTTATTTTCCTTCGATATTAAAGCAATTCTCAAAGCTATTTCGAAAAACATTTAAATAAATAAATAAAAAACCTTCTGTTCTCAAAAAACTCGTAATAAATTAATATGTACTATACACACAGCTTTTAAACATTATGTAAACTGAAGAGAGCTTTTCAGCAGAAAACTGTGAATTGTATACGAATGAAAGTAGCCCACTGAATAATGTATTGCGTCTTTCTATAATTGGGCTCCAAGCCAGAATTGTTGTTAATTCTGCTGGATTAATGGAGTGATAAATAAAATATCAAAGCCTGATTACGGGAAAATACTTACTTGCTTTAATTACATAAGGTTATAAATAATTACATAAGGCTTATGTAATTCTGTCTGTAATGTTGTTTTTATTGAAATAAAAGACATAGATAATATTATAATGGACAATAATTATAGGTTCAAAAATAACAATTATAATTGCGATAGTTCGTATAACACCTGGCTGGTCTTAACTGAATAAAGCTTCGCAAAATTTACAACAATGTCCATTATCCATCAATGAAACTCCCTTTTAAATCTTAAGATAAAGATTACATTATTAAGATTATATCAATGAAACAGAGAGACAAAAACGTATTTTGATATATTATGATACTACGTACCTATTATGCGAGAACAAAAACCTCTCGATAATTATTATAGAAATATTACATCGCTTTGATTCAACTTTGCTCCATTTCGAGATTATCACACACGATAACAACAGTATCGACTAATATAACAATTTTTTTTCAGAATCAAAATCAAGCAGTACACTCATCATATTACTGACCCTAGGGTTAGTATCAGTTTTATTCGGCAGTGCGATATGTCTGAACAATTTCGCACGGTCGTCCCGTGGTCGTATCGCGATCGCGAGGTTCCGTGGTCGTGTGAGTAACGACCAGGAGGTCCGGTATTTGTCCACGGACGTTGATGATGAATAAATAATTGTAAATAATGTGTGTTTTATTTAAGTTTCCTGTATGTAATGGGCATATAGCCCGCTGGGCTGGGCATATAGCCCGCAGAACCGATGGCCGCTGGGGCAAAAAGGTTCTTGAGTGGCGACCACGTACAGGACGTCGCAGTGTGGGACGGCCTACAACGCGATGGACAGACGACCTGATCAAAGTGGCGGGGAGCCGCTGGATTCAGGCCGCTGGTGATCGGTCGTTTTGGAAATCTTTGGGGGAGGCCTATGTCCTGCAGTGGACGTCCTGAAAGGCTGGAATGATGATGATGATGATGAACCAAAAGTATACACAATGTGTAAAAATCCGCTTCTATAAAAATATTCAGATTAAGTATAAA
>CAJQZN010024152.1:0-10961 GCA_907164685.1 Colias eurytheme | reverse complement strand
TGGACGTTCTTTTTATATTTTAATCGGCAGTTGTTATTACGAAGTACTTGAGTAAGACATGTATTATGTGTCGTGCGTGAGAGTGAAAGAGAGAACAACTGTTTTGGTGATAATGCGTTAGTAAGTAGGTATGTGTTTTTTAGTGCAATGATTTTGGCGTATGCCGCGTCTACTAGTATAATAGAGTCATTGCTGCAGTCTGTGTGTATGTATGCTTAGATCTTTAAAATTATGCAACAGATTTTGATGTTTTTTTTAGATGAATGATTCTAGAGGAAGGTTTTTAAATTATTATGTTTTAGACAAAGCGGGCGTAACCGCGGGCTAAAAGCTAGTATAGTAGTAGTACCTACAACATAAAGCATGGGCCAACTCTAAAAATGATTTGGGATTATGTTGTTGTTGATTCCAAAGCATTTGACTGCGTAGAGCCGTAGAACATAGCATTTTTGAATCAACTCCATAACTATGGAACTTTCAGACTGAGGTTGCTAATGGAGAAAGATGTTAAAGCGATTCACATTAGTGTTCCGCAGGGACCTATGTTTGGTCCCTTTTTGTTCTTGGTAAATAGTCTTCTTATATATAAAAATGAATCGCAAAATGTGTTGGTAAGCGCATAACTCGAGAACGGCTGAACCGATTTCGATAATTCTTTTTTTATTATATTCATTGAAGTACGAGGATGGTTCTTATGTAGAGAAAACGTAAATATTATGTACCACGGGCGAAGCCGGGGCGGACCGCTAGTATACTTATAAAAATAATCTTCGTTAATATTTGCACGACAGGTTAGGTATGTTTTATCTGCATTCTATTCGATTCATTTTGAGTTCATGTTACGATTCACTGAAAATAGTTATTTTAGTCCTCATTAACAGTATCCACAGCTGAAACGAATTTTCCCGTCGTTCAGACTACTACCTTTAAAGCGAAAAATGAATGGTATATTTCGGATTTTATTATAAATCTACAAATATAATATTCCTCCGTATTACGTAAGCATTGAACCATTATTCACTCATAATAAAAGTAACTCTCAACAAGAAAATAACACCAATACAAAGACCTATTGCAATACCAATTTATCCATTCCTGCCGTGTCCCATATAGCACTGCAAATCCGTGCACTTAAACAAATTGCACCCACCAATAGATTCAATGATAAAATTGCTCAAATTCTATTCATAACAACATATATCCTGTGCATAGATTAATCGTCTGCGGGTCAATTACCACTATATTGTGACCCACTGCATCCTATCACTTTAAAGTGTGATAGATCAAATTATGATGGTTATTCGACCCGTATAGATCACTTAAGTTAATAAAACTCCCCTTGCTATTAAATTTAATAGTGTATGAAAGGGCCTCAAACGGCTCTTCCTGTGCAAACGGAAGACGCCGATTGGCTCAATTGAGAGCTCTATTCACCAATCAGTGATAAGCTGTAGCTATGATAGTTTGCTTCGTAATTTAAATTTTAAATTTAGAATTTGTTATTTGATGTCAATAGTTCTTAATGCATACCACAAATTGTTATTTATTTTTAAACGGCGATAAACGGAGGGATCAATAAAATAATAAATTATGATAAACATTATATTTATACAGCTTTATAAAAATAAAAATATCTTCACTTACATTTTATACATTGATGACTACATTTTGTATTACTTATGCATATAAAATACATATCAGACTGCAGGGAATATAAACTAAATAAAGTTGAATCATTCGAGTATAACCACCACCATCGTAACAAAAAGTATTAATTAATATCCAATTAAACTGTCTATAAAAATAAACAATTCAACATTCTTAAAACATAAGTACAACGTACATTATTTCACACAAGTTTACCTCACGACAATGACGTCACAAGATTCGGGAACGTTCTCGAATGTTCTAGAACTTTTCTACGCGAGTCTCGAGTGTTCCAATGTTTTCGATCTCGCTGTGTATGACGTCACCGGGCTTCAAGTACTCGGGCGGGGAGCGGTACATACCCACACCTCCTGGTGTACCCGTTAGCAAAATATCACCTGGGTATAGTGTCATTACGCTGAAAAATTAATATAATTTACACAATTTTGTTGTGTTAAAAAATTCAAGTAAGTAACAGAAATATCTATGTGTATTATTTTATAAATTTAGCTCGATTGGTTTGACCACAGTTCGTGTGTTTATAAACAGTTAAGATGTTTTATATAACTCTGTCCATGTCATCACCGTAACATCGGTGAAGTTTTTTGTCGCAAAATAAATAAATATTAAAATCCTTACTTTGAATAAAACCCAAGTAAATAATACAACTTACATAGATTTGTTAAAAAAATACCAATTTTAAATAAACATGACAATACAATTATTATTTGTATGGTAGAGCAAGCAGATTAAGTATTCGCCCCCGGCTATTAAAATGCTAGTAGCACAGAAAGTAATAAAACTTTAGCATTAAACACTTACGATGTTAGCCTCTCAATGACATCTGGTATCTTATGAACCAGTTGGTCAGTCCTACTGGATTGTTTGAGCACGCCATTAATAGAACATTTGATGGCTAAGTTCTGTGGGTCTTTCACTTCATCAGCTGTCGCGATACATGGCCCGATGGGACAAAAGGTGTCCATTGACTGAATGAAAATATGCCTTCTTAATCTTAATACAAAAGCATGTTCACATTACATAATTACATATTATGTTTTATAGAATAGAATTGTTTTTGTACGTATATGAATCTTTGTTGAAAATTATCCATAATGTTTAATGTTTTTAATATTTTTAATACAGGAGTAATTACACATTTCACAACCTTCTTTGATTATTCTATAACTTCGATCGATTTTTACTCACTGTCAACGGACAGATTTAATTAAAACTTTGTACACATATATAAAGGATCGGTGTCAATATAATTATATCTTATTAAAGTGTATTTTCTTACCTTCCCAAGTAAGAATTGTCCTCCATTTTTTGCCTTCTGCCAGTCCCGACCGCTGATATCTTGAGCGACCGTATAGCCCAGAATATAATCGAACGCATTCGCTGCCTTTACCCTACTCGCTGTCTTACCAATAACCAATGCTAGTTCTACCTCCCAGTCTACTTTCTGAAACAAAATGGTATTTTAATATTTCGTAATGTTAGAAAAAGTACAAGATTTGGAGCGGATATAACGTAATGATGAAATTTCCTGCAAATTACAGAACTATCAACTTCAGCACCAGTTTAGAAAAGTCTGTTTTGAAAAATAATGTGAAATCCTGGAGATAAAAGGAGAAATATTATAATAATTATATTTTACCATTTCCATTAAAACTGGGATAAGATTTTAGTGAGTTGTGTTGCATGCAAGCTTGCATGCTTGCTTCCAACACAACACTGATATTGATTGAACCATTTAGAAAGATTTTTGATGTGTACATAATTATTAATCATCTCAAACAGAACAGAGCATCCCCCGTCACTTAAAAAGTAGTAAGCAAATAATAACTAAGAAACTAAATGTAAATTGGCACGATAAAATAAAAAAACAAGGCAAATAACGAGCATCAAATATACTACATATATACTAGAGAATGAAATGTGATGAAAAATAAGGTTTGGACAAAGATAAATCCTCATAAATACTGAAATTCTGATAAGGTAATTTTTTCATTAAATACTTCATTTTGCATTACCTATTTATTTTGAAAATTGTTTATAATCCGTCCGAAGAATATTCAGATCGACGGATAGACTAGGACAGCTATAAGACTAAGCAATGTCTAAAATTTGTTATGTCCATATTATACCGAGACATAATATGTATGTACATTTTGATGTCAATTAAAATACAGTGACCGTATACAGTACGAGCTTGGAACATCGTACGTTCGGATGCGCAATACGCAATTTTGGGTATCAGTAGCATAGTCAACTTGACTGTATTGTGCGCACCTGTACTCGCAGCTAACTTGCGAACCGCAATTAAGTTTGAATCGAACTGTACTTGAGGTCATTTCGTACACATTCATTTTATTGTGTATCTACTAATTAAATGGATTGAAGTATCTTGATACTTTTATTATAATCATGCGCTGTGTAGCGAGTCGGCTCGACTGCTGGTATGTAAACCACTGCTGCAAACTATCTGCTTCATTGATCACTGTAGCAGTGGAGTGCATTCCTAGTAGTCATAATGATTTGTATTAAATTGTATTATTCTTACTAACATAATTTTTAAGTGATCAATTGTTACTAACAAAATGAGTCCTGATGCTTGAATTAATAAATAAATTATTATTATTATATTAAAAAATGCTTCTAAAATATTGTTTTTTATTTGCCTACTTTTAGCTTTAAACCCATTTTAAACCAGTTGCAGTGTTATGTATGAATAAAGGTTAAATAAAACTATGAACAATAAATTCCATTTATTAAACAAAATCATATGTTTTATATTTATTTAAGTACCTAAACATGTACATTATTAATTCTATAACTATTCTATCTATTCTCTTAATAGGTGTAATAATAATACATTTATAAATATTTCAAACCAGTTTAATACTTTCAAAACAATATTAACAATATTACGATTACAATAAATACTATCTACATATTTACAATTTACACATCTAATATCATATTGACATCGCCGCTTGTAATTCCTAACGATGCAATTTCTTCTGGAACGTTCTAGAACTTTTCTACACGAGTCTCGAGTATTCCAATGTTTTCAATCTCGCTGTGTATGACGTCACCGGGCTTCAAGTACTCGGGCGGGGAGCGGTATGTACCCACGCCTCCTGGAGTGCCCGTTAGCAAAATGTCACCTGGAATTGTGTCACCGTCATTACGCTGGAAATTAGGAATTAAATACAAATTAAAAATTATATAATTATACCCGTGCATCTTGCACAGGTAGTTATTCTCTAAGAATAGTATAATGGTATATTATAAAATTATGGTCTCTTGGGATCAGGAAGTGGATGGACAAAACAGAAGAACGTTCTAATCTTCCTCATGGTTAAGGTTAACACCATTTGATTCTTAAAGTAAAGGAGGTATTACGGAATAATTAACTAGGTTCAATTTATTCACATCTACCCGCATAACATTTTGAAAAAAAATTACGAAATTCAATATATAAAACGAATAGTTTCTAACGTCCAGGGCCAGAATATTTAAGTAGGTACTTACGAAGTCAATCTCTCAATAACTTCAGGTATCCTATGTACGAGTTGGTTAGTATTACTCGATTGCTTTAATACTCCATTGACTGAACATTTAACTGCCAAATTCTGGGGATCGCCTATTTCATCGACCGTTGTGATACATGGCCCGATGGGACAGAATGTGTCCATCGTCTGTAAAATTATTATTTTCATTATAGATATGTCGTCAATACTCATACCCTACTTAAAGCGAAAACTCAGGCCTTTATCAAATCTACTAAGCTGTTTTATGGATAAACAAAGAATATTGGATTAACATTAGAATTCTGAGGTGTACGATGTATATTTGATAAAAAAAAAACTAATAGCATAGCAATCTTAATACAGAATCGAGAATAATAAATTTACTCCCAAAATTATATTTCTCTTACCTTCGCAAGCAGAACCTGTCCACCATTCTTAGTTAGCCAGTCCCTTGCAGTGATGTCTTGAGCTATAGTAAAGCCTAATACGTAGTCATAGGCATTTTCTGCCTTCACATTTGATGCTGTCTTGCCTATGACCACTACAAATTCTATTTCCCAATCTACATTCTAAAAATAAAATCTAAATTAAGTATATGCGAGGCATGAGATTATTATAATTAATCCCAGGGTAATTTTTTTATAGTCTTATATATAAAAATGAATCGCAAAATGTGTTGGTAAGCGCATAACTCGAGAACGGCTGAACCGATTTCGATAATTCTTTTTTTATTATATTCCTTGAAGTACGAGGATGGTTATTATGTAGAGAAAACGTAAACATGTACCACGGGCGAAGCCGGGGCGGACCGCTAGTAAGTAATATAAATAAATGAAAAAATGATGTTTTGTAAATGTTTGAAAAAAAACATCTAAATCTGAGGCAATACATGCAAATTTAGCTACTGCAACTGCAACTGCAGCTGTGTGAACGGTGTCACCGTTGCACGTGCGCAAGAGATGACATATTACTTCCCTCTCTTTCACTCACATACACTACAAATATGATAGCATATGCTTCTTAAAATATTAATTTTACTTACCTTGGTTTAACAATTAATGTGTTCATCGAAGGCCATATACAAAAAGAAGAAGAACAAGAGGAAGAACTTCGTATATTCACTCAAAATTATAATGAAGATTTTTTTTTATATTTTAGAATGTATTAATCACCACCCCGAAAATAGGAAATTAGTTAAGCAGCACATCACAACAAAAAGAAACAAAATTACTAAGCGTTCAATTAAATTAAATAATGTTTAATGCCCTCGTACGTTCAGGATTTAAAAAGGGGATATTTTTTGAAATATTATTCATTGTTTTTTGCAAATATTCTAAATGTACTTGATTAAAGAAATAAATAACAGAATCAGCAGATATGTTCAGAAGGTCAGTTAAAGAGCAGCGTCTTATGAAACACAGTGACGTCAGCCCGCATAAGCACAATTATTTCATCCCGTGCCCACCTACACTCGATGAATTACCGGCTCAATTTGCCTCAATGATTGACCCCAATTTGTAGACCTGCAGGTCACACGAGATCTGATTCATTATTACATTTTTGGATTTTTGTTGTGGTTCCGTACATACATTATAAAAACTAAAAAGTTATGTAAGTTTATCTTACGATAGGATATAATCGAAAATTTGTATATAGAAATAAAATTGGTGATTTGGTAAAAAGAATCGTAGTTTTATAAATGCTAGTGATAATAAATAATGTGCTTTTTCAGACTAATAAACGGTTACAGCCACAGACATACAATGGTTACAGCGAGTTTATTTGAACGTCATTGTTTTACGATATTTTGGATCTTAACTAAACAAGTTTATCATAAATAGAATATGCAGTTTGGGAAAACAAAAATAAAATTTAAGGCACTGTTATACGCAACGAGCTAATCCCCCGGATCCGCCCGTTAAGACCTATTTTAGGTATATATGATATTCTAATAGCTCGTACAATTACGATTTCTGAATTTGTTTCCGCTTATTGAACAATCCAAAAAGGATTTCAGTAGTTCCGAATTACTATTACTGATGTAACTAACACGACATAGATATTGTAGGCAGAAACATTTATAATTTTATTGTTGTGTGTTAAAATTAATGCTTTCTTTCTTTCTTTTTCTTCAAACAACGTAGGTATGATTACATTTTGCGTAAGTAATCAATAATCACGCTATGATGTGATGTATAAAAAAAATTCACATCAAATAGGTACCTATTTTATCAGTGATTTGTGATAGTGATGCACAATTCAAGATCTTAGGCATTGTAACTAAAATATCTGATAACTTGTACTATTAGGTAAGTATGTAAATTTAAGATTGTTTGTGGCAAGTCATGTGATCGTCATATTTAAAAATAATTTAAAAACAAAACTGTAAACCTAATCACCTCCTTTTTAACTACAGAGCTTCTTGCCGGCTCTTCTTTCCGAATCATTGGTAAATGCTTATATTATGATGATTCAAGTTCTTCTAGAAGAAGGCTCTTTAATAAATAAATTAGTTTGAATACTATTCTATAGTCTCAGATCGACGACCATAAACCAAAATGTATTGTTTCGAAATAAACGATTTTTTTTTATGAATGGATAGATATACATAAATATTAAATAGTATTAAATTTGTTAACAACACATTTGAATTCACAATGAATATGCTTATTTTCGACCTTCATAGCGATTCCTCACGCTTTATAAACAATATTCATGTTATTAGTAAAATAGAAATAGATATAATTTTTATTCTATAGTAAGTACTATTACCTAAAATGAACGTTAGGTTTTTTATGTATAGAAAAAATTGAATCATGAGGCAGGATTCAAACCCACGTCCTTCACCTTATTCCCCAACCTGCAGAAATCTAACATATAAAATTCTCGCATCACTGCGTTTTTAGTTAAACACCGAAACAACCGACCTATTCTCATTACATATTATACATATATGCATATCGGGTAGGTCTGAGAATCGGACGACATCTATTTTTCAACCGCCTAAGTAAATATAAAAGTAAGGCAGAACAACATTTTCAGGGACAGCAAGTAAAAATAAAAAATAAAACATGCTCTTACATCAGTCACATCAGTTCTCAGTTTCACAGCATCCGACTGTCCAATCACAGTGCTGGCAAACTTGCCAAATATCATGGGAACTTCTGGAGGTTTTAGGTTTTGTTCCTCGCAATGGTCCTTGTAATTCAAACCGATGCATAGCACTTTATCCATACCCGTTATGGGAGCTTTTAGTAAAACATTGGATAGTGGTTCCTTTACTCTGTTGCTTGAACTTTTGTATGAACTGTAAATAAATATTTTGGTCTATTTCAAACTGGTGAATGAAAAATCTATGTTTTGATAGTGTGGTTTCTTATAAATAATTTAAATTAGAATTTTAAAAGTTCTTTCAATACACCTAAGTAACAGGGCAAACTTTATTTAAATAGAGATTGTAAGAAAAATGAAATATACATTTTTGTAAAAGCACATACTAGGTAATTATACAACAACCATTTTTTTTTCTACATTGTGTAATATCAATACATACTCTGAAATACATTTTTTTAATTTCATTGGTTGTGATTATTTACTAACTACTAATTTATTTGTCTGTTGAATTCCCCATTCTGTCTGTGTGTCAGTCTGTCCCATTCATGTAGGGAATATTAATGGGAACAAAGCACTGAATTAGCATACTGTCATCAGAATCATCAGAATCAGCATATTTGGATGCTATAACGGGTTGACTTTAGAAACGTGCGGCACGAATTTCGGCACGATTTTAATTTTTATCGATCGATAATGATGCCCCGAAACATACATTAGCGGCTTTTCGTGAGGAAACATGTAATTACAGAGAAATCTTTTTTTTAAATTTTCGAGATTATGTTCAAAATTGTTTGAGTTACATTGACAAAACTACAAGAATTGTGTTTGAAAGAGATAACAAATGTCTTAATGTACATATTAAAAACCATAGTTCATTCAAAAGCATGTTGCTGAGTGGACAACAATTCATATGGATTATTGGCGAGCATATTATATATAGTTTGGGGATATGGATATGTTCATAAAAAAGTTAATCACTCAGACCCAGACAACCCATTTGTTGCCTCTGACCCATTTGAGTCCCAGTGGCATGATGTAAAAAGATTTTTTAAAAAAGATAACTATAACCACCCAGCAAACTTCGGTGATAATATTATAGAGTATGTGGAGACGCTCGGTGGAATAAATAAAATGGATCCATTCATTGCCATTGTAAATTGTATCAAACATGTATACAAGATTTGAATAAATAATTATTTAAAAAAATGTTTTTATTGTATGTATATTGCACACAAATTGTTGATCACAGAACCGAATCTGTCTACCCCGATTCCACGTGGTACTTGTCTGTCATACACTAGAGTGTATTAAAAAAGTCGGAGGCGTGGAGGAGCGTGGCGCCCGCGTGTGCTGAGGAGCAGGCAGAGTCAAGCGAGCCGGAGTGGCTGAGGCTGGTCGCCAAAGGCGACCAAAAAGCCGAAGCTACGAAGGCGAGTGAAGACTCCTGCCTGCAACGAGGTACACGGGGGCAAGCGCCACGTTCTGCAGCGCCGGAGCAGTCAAGAAAGCCCATAATCTTCGATATATTTCTAACTACATCACTACATACATGGTATAAAACAAAGTCGCTTTCTCTGTCCCTATGTCCCTATGTATGCTTAAATCTTTAAAACTATGCGACGGATTTTGATGCGGTTTTTTTTAATAGATAGAGTGATTCAAGAGGAAGGTTTTAGTATATAATTTATTATGTTTTAGACGAAGCGGGCGAAGCCGCGGCCGGAAAGCTAGTATAAATATAATCTCAAAAAAAATAAAAAAAAAATAGAAGGGGGGGTTTCCGCACCCCCCCACTTTATAGGGGGTCTCCCCTTACCTCCCCCCTCCCTTTCCCTCCCCTCCCCCCCCCCCTTAATTCGTGCCGCAAATTTCTAAAGAAATACCGCTAATCGCTATAACTATCATGATTCGCTCATAAAACATTAATCTTAACTTTTATTACTATGAAAAACAAAACTGTCATTGAATGTTATGTTCAACCTTATCTAAAATTATAACAGGCATGATAATGTTATCATCTTCTCAAAAAGATGTACCTTTGTCCCATAGAGATATTGTTTTATCTTAACACCTAGCTGTGTATATGGAACTTTATTAAATTAAATAAGGATTATATAACAACAAAAAGATTTTAAAAAAATAATATGATGGTAAGATGGAAACTGATGCACAAACAAAATAATATTGCGTTTACTGGGCAGTAAAAGAAAACAATAAGTAAACATATTATGGTAATGAAAGGTGACATTATACACAAAAACTCCACAATCAATCGCACTAAAAGACGAGTGCAGGTTTTATGTGGGATTGTAAGAGGCAAATATGAAAAATTAAGTGGACTTATGTTCATATAATTATATGCTATTTGCTAGACTAGACTAACAAAAAAATGCACAGGAAATATTCTAGTGCTGGCATATCTATAAGAGGTATTGCAAACTTTCAGAAAATAATGTCACAATACGTACCTAATGTATTGTAAAATAATTTTTAAGACAACAAACTTTTAGAATTTCACAACACATTCTTTTATTGTGAAAAACTCCTAGAAATTTTTTTCAGTGTACATGTACATTCACATTCATATTTTAATTTATATTACGTCCTAAACACACACCTTAAAACCTTGTCAAGTTGTCCTTTCTTCAAAATTTCCAATAA
>CAJQZN010024150.1:0-10312 GCA_907164685.1 Colias eurytheme | reverse complement strand
GTGACAGTAGTACCCACCTCAACGCTTCGCTTATGAGGCGTGCAATACAACTAAAACTAAACAATACTAAAAACTCGGATACAAAGTTCAACGTATTCCATTCAACGCTCCCCCCACCCCTGTCTAGACGTACGGGAACAGCTGACTTTTGTTTTGATTCCCTCAGTGTGGCGTCGTGTCTCGTGCGGGGCGGACGTGTTCGCACACAGCGGTGACAATAATACGTGGTGTGTGCAGGGAATCAGGGATATGGATAGGGGGTTTATTGTTGTTTTGTGGTTGTTGTAAATAAAAAATAGTTCGTTGATTTTGTAGATTTAAAAAATAAATCAACATTTTTGTTATTTTATCAATTTGTTGTGGTTAGGAGTTTATTGTTGTTTTGTGGTTGTTGTAAACAAAAATATTTTGTTGATTTTGTAAGGATTTAAAAAAATAAATCAATTTTTTTTGTTATTTGTTCAATTTATGTTGAAGTCAGATCATAAAAAAACCAATCATTTTATTTGTTCAATAACTTTAATTATTTATTAAAAAGTACAGCTGTACTCAAGCGGTGGTTTAGAATCATAACAATCTATTTCTCTTTGTTTGTTTTAAAGTTCGATCAATCTTGTCTAGTCTAGACGGTTATGAAATTTAAATATAATTATAATAATGTAGGTAGTTGAAAGGAAGCAGCGGCCTTTGCCCTTTTGTTTTCGCTCAGTCGCTTTTCGACGCTTGTGCTGTGCGGACGTGCGATAGTTTCTGAACAAAGATATTAACAAGAGATAATAATATTACAGTTTTATTAATTTTAATTTTTTTAGTAGCTTTTTCTTTTAATTACTTAAATAAAAAATAATGCGATTGTTTTTCCATGTTGATGTCAAAATTAAAATTATTATATTTATTTTATTTAAATTAATTTGATACAGAATCCAATGCTTTCCCCATTTTTAATAGATTTATAATTTAATGATTTGTTTTTGTAAATTTTTGTTAATCTTTTCCTGTTTTTTATTTTCAGCCATCATAAAATGACGTTAAGACCTAGTTTTATTTAAATATAGACTGATAATTGTGATATAACTTGTGATAATAGTGATAATGTTTTGTTTATTTGGACGGAGTGAGTATGGGAATGATTATGCTAGATTAGATTAGACTTTTATTTCGTGTAGTTTGATTCAGTATTGTATTAACTATTAATTGTAAACATATAGTATATGCTTATCGGGATTTATTACATAGTGAGCTTAGCTTTTATTTTAATTCAAACTTCTATAAGCGCGTTGAGAGTAAAATTTCAATGAGGCGTCATGGCAAATCCGTCACGTCACGGAGTAAGGCGACGATTTTGTTCTAACACGTGTACTCGGCACTCATTCTTTTTTATAACAGAATGAGTACAGTATTATCACACGATAAAAAAAATAAACTAACAGCTTTAGGTAATTAATATATGTATTTATAATATACTAGCGGTCCGCCCCGGCTTCGCCCGTGGTACATGTTTACGTTTTCTCTACATAAGAACCATCCTCGTACTTCAAGGAATATAATAAAAAAAGATTTATCGAAATCGGTTCAGCCGTTCTCGAGTTATGCGCTTACCAACACATTTTGCGATTCATTTTTATATATAAAGATTTAGATGAGCACAAAATTAAAGTGTCTGTATATTTGCGACTAGCTGTGTCCTGCGGTTTTACCCCCAGTGCTCCACTCCTGTTGGTCTTAGCGTGATCATATATAGCTTATAGCCTTCCTCGATAAATGGGCTATCTAACACCAAAAGAATTTTTCAAATCGGACCTGTAGTTCCTGAGATTAGCGCGTTCAAACAAACAAACTCTTCAGCTTTACATATAATATGTATTAGCATAGATTAGTTTCCAAAACAGCAGTACATAATTATAATTACTAAAAATTCGTTACCAATTAACCGTTGTAATATATAAGATGATAGATTTCCGCCTGCGACTTCGCCCGCGTTTTCAAGGAAAGTAGTTTCAGTAGTATTTGCGTGAAAGATTAACAAACATCCATCCATCCGTACAAAATTTCGCGTTTATAATATTAGTAGGATTCTATGCTTACTAAACTTTTTGTATTTACTAATTAAAACATGGAATTGGACATGCTTCGAAAAAAATCACGTACAAAATTGCGTGCGTCAAACACGGATAAAAATTTAGAAAAAAAATATACATCAAAATCTGGGAAATTCATTGGTATGAGAGTTGAAAAAAATTTGAAATCTGCGCAAATATTAAATTGATTAACTTATTTCGAGATATCTTTCACCAGTAGAAAGCTTGAATTGCATAGTTTTAGTTAAAATGTTTCGTCTGTTTAACCCGCAGTATTAAAATTAGATTATGCTTTAGTAAAAATATATGTTTAACTAGCTGTTCCGCGCGGTTTCATCCCCGTGGCTCCGCTCCTGTGGGTCGTAGCGTGATGATATATAGCCTATAACCTTCCTCGATAAATGAGCTTTCTAACACCGAAAGAATTTTTTTAATCGGACCAGTAATTCCCGAGATTAGCGCGTTCAAACAAACAAACAAACAAACAATCAATCAAACAAACAAACTCTTCAGCTTTATAATATTAGTATAGATTTAAATTGGAAGGAAACAAAGCAGATATTAATTCATTAGGTATAGGATAGGTAAACGACATTTAAAACCTTAACCTAAAAAAAAATATGATTTTTCATGCAAAAATCTATAAAAATAGGAAGGAAATAAAAACAGATGGTACCTGTCAATTCCTACGTAGATATATGTACTTAGGTATAGGAAAAGGGACGTCTAGACCGTGTCTAGTTGAACCTAGGTCAATGTTCAGACAACAAAGGTTTTCAGGAGGGTTCATTGAATTTCATGGTACAGTTTACCCGACTGCGCGGGGAGGGTTAGGTTTTTCGTATGTATGTTTCTTTGGCACACCTTACAGCTTAAAACGCCGGACGGATTTTGAATTATGAGGTGTTTTTAATCTTCTGAAGAAGTTATCTTCAGGGAAAATTAAAATTTTCTGTATATTTGTAAATGTATGCTAATAATATAAAACTGAAGATATTTTTTGTTTGAACGCGCTAATCTCAGGATTTAAGGAACTACTGGTTCGAAATGAAAATTTATTTTTGTGTTGAATAGGTAGTCCATTTCTGGATATTTATACGTTTGTCATAGAAAATCGCGGGCTGTTACTAAAATATTATGTTAATATTTGGAATAAATATAATCATTTATATACTTACGTAAATTATTAATGAAACTAGCTTTCCGCCCGCGGCTTCGCCCGCTTTGTCTAAAACATAATAAATTATATACTAAATCTATTAAAAAAACCGCATCAAAATCCGTTGCGTAGTTTTAAAGATTTAAGCATACATCATAGGGACATAGGGACAGAGAAAGCGACTTTGTTTTATACTATGTAGTGATAATTAGATGACATGAATGCGTCCCTAATTTTTTTAGGCCTATGACTGTATATGATCATTTTTTCGCTTTTAAACATAATTTATTTGTATTTAACGTTCACATTAAGAAATTTTCTTGCTCTTACAATGTCTATAATACTACCGTAGAAACAGGGAACCCTCTAATCTTGACTGTAATTTGAGACATTAATGTCTAGACTACAGCCGGGACCCTAGGTTGAGAGGCTAAGTTTAGTTCCTAACATTTTAATATTTACCGTTCCTATTCATTTGGTGTAAAAGTTATTGTTATGTCTTTTTGTTGTATATTTTGTGAATTGCAAATCAAAAATTATTGAGAACTAGTGGCTTCGCCCGTGGTACATATTTCGCAATAAAAGGTAGCCTATGTCCTTTCTCGGGTATCAAAATGGGGTATCCATACCAAATTTCATGCAAATTGGTTCAGTAGTTTAGGCGTGATTGAGAAACAGACAGACAGACAGAGTTACTTTCGCATTTATAATATTAGTATGGATTGACATTGTAATTAAATAATAATAAGTAATAACCTTTGATTAAATTAAGGAAATATACTTTTGAATTTTTTTATTAATTAAATACTCGATATTTTTTTAATACGAACAACATTTAAACAAATGTAAATAAAAATATTTGTCCGCTTTTTTTTTACATTTTTCAAAATATTACTAGGATAGCAGAATTACTAAGATATTCGAGTATAAAAAGTTTAAATAGTTAACAAATGATTTCATTTTGTTACAGGTGAGTGTACGAAATTATTTCAAGACTGTGAAGATGAAAAGGAGATTGAGGCAGAGGTAAGGGGAGGTGTAAAGGAATTTGTAAAAGGTTTGAAAGGTCTTGTTGTATGGGGTAGTTGATTCTTTCAAATAGTGAATGTCGATTCGTTGTATAATATACCTAGAGGTGCCTAGAGTAAATGTACTGAACAGTGTTACAGTTAACATTTTCTTCATTATGAGGGTCTGAAGGTCTGTAGGTTTCACAGTGATCAATACTTATTATTTTTGTTTGTAAATGGTTCATATTGCGTTTTTCTGTGTCATAAATACAATGTGCATACTCGCTACTTGCAACTTTTGAAATTTATTTTTCTTTCATATAGGTTATCAGGGATTAAGTCTTTATAATTCTAGCAAAGCTAGATCTAGATTTTAATTCCTAGGGGAGAAATACGGTATTTTTTATGTATTGTCGTTACCAGGAGGGTGTTTACCACCTAGCATACTAGGAGGGGCGGGTTTTAAGGAGTTCACTTATATTGATTGCACATACAAGTAACGTTCACCTATCCAATGTGTGAGTGATATATTATGCTAGTGTGTGTAGCGTACGCGAATGCGTATTGATGAAAATATACTTTCACTGCGCTGTCGACCTGGATACGTAAACTGCGCTGCGTTTATGCAATCCTGGTACGTTTCATTTCCATTTTTATATGAAAACTAGGTTTTTTTTTTGCGAGGTTTATTTATTTTGTTTGAATCCCAGCTTATTCAGAAATGAGGATACATACAAATGGAAAACCTATATAATTTTGTGTAAAGTCAAGTAGGTACATAATTTTAACCACGTTTTCTTCATAAGTTTTTCGCATACATTTTTTGTTAGGTATTTAATACAATATTATGTTAATTATTATAACAATATCACATTTCGTGGTTAGAAGCTGTGGTTGTTGACACCTTCCGGTAAAATGATTATCTTATCTATTACAATATACACAGGAATTGTAATGAAACACCACCACAAAATATTTATTTACTGGGTTCTATTGAAATTCTCCTACTTTGTTCATTTTCAAACATTTTGTGTTGCGGGACATTTTTCATATAATACATAATATTATTAGCGCTACGGGAATGGCACTTTGAAATGTGGCTAATTAGCCACAGTTTACTGCAGTTGTCCCTTTCGCTCACGATAGTTGATGCCATCTTTGACGTCTTATCGTGTGTACGTTGGTTTGCCGTGTTGGAAGATCGAATGTTGTGTTGGTAACATATCTATACCTTTTTACTTTTAGTACTTATAGTGTTGTATTATCTGTGCTGATAATTATCATTCAGTTATTCATTTCATTATTTAAATTACAACTAAATCACAATATGTAATTGGTTCACATATTATTAATAACGACATACCTATTTGAGTTTCTCGTAACGATCGTAATTATTATTTGTTCTTTCCCTCTCAATAATTATGTATATCCTTTTCACACATGATTCATTGGTTAATGATAAAAACATGAGCGTGTATTTCATCATTAATTCATTAGTCGACGTGTCTAAGACTTTGCATTACATGGTAATAAATCTTTAATATGGTAAAAAGTAAAAATTTATTAATTATACAGGCGTATCCTTCAACTTCAAATGATATAAAGGCCAAAAACATATTTTGCAGTTTCCGTTATTAGGTAAAATTTATTGAGAAACGAATTTAAATGTTATACTTCCGTATGACTTGTACGATATAATATTGTGAGATAGTATCTCACAATATTATGAATATTGATTAATAGGTAATTAATTACATTTTTAAATTTTTTAAAAGTTATGTTTTATTTAAGTTTAAACTTTTTTGGTAGCAAAAACAAAACAATCCGTCCGTAAACGGACTGGATACTGCGCAGTAGAAGCAAAAAAAATCTACTGATTCACGGGTCAAGTACCAGGCGTTCATAATTACTATGGAAGTGAGATCATCGACTATGAAATATACCTAAACCTAAATTCGGGAGTCCCTTCCAAGGTAATCTAATCTCTATATCGATCGCGCTTGGTACCGTTATCACGTGAGATAAACGTGCTGTTAAAATAAAAGTGTATGGCAAATTCGTGCCAAGGTTCATTATGCTGTTGCGTCAACTCATTACACTCGCCCAGACCACTCGACGCCCATTTCAATACGACATCGATTTATTTTTCAATCCTTCATTAGACGCTGTATTCCTTCAAGCGCTGCACTTTGTTTGAAAATAGAACGCGATTACAGTTAAGCGTTTTAAGCGCCCGATATACGAAGCCATTTAATATATTATGGAATAGTTTGAAGCACTTTAAGCTTGAAACGTGTATTTTCAGCACGGCAACAGCGTATCTATGTCAGAAGGGCTCGGGGGAAGCTGTGACGTAAAAGTGCATTCGAATTTCGAGTTATTTTAAAAAGTCATATGTCGAAAATTTATAAGATCGAACGTAACTTTTATGTTTACATGGTAAGGTTCAAAATCAATTGCACTTCCGAGTCACCTTGATATTTTTCAATACGACAAGGTCGATTGTGCTATGATTCTACATTTAGAACTGTATTTAGCAGGAATAAGGTCGGTTTTTGAATAGCTGTTTTTGTTTAGTGGTGACACGAGGCGATTACCATACAAAGGCCGATTGGATTTGAACGTGGATTCGACGACTGCTAACTACGGATTGTTAATTTCATCATTAATTCGATAAATAATTAATTAACTTAATTCCTACGATTACCAACTGAAAACACCAATTCTAGATCAATTATGACAATCTTTATTAAAAGACGCTTGATTAGAAATAATCTCCGTTGGTACATTTTTCAGTATTATTATGATTTAAAAAAATTAAGAAAGAAGAAGAAGAATTTTATAACTATAATTAATAATATGTAAATTGTAAAATAAGTTATTTATTTAGCTCAATATAAATGGAAGGAAAGTTGGTAACGGCACAACGGTTAATAAAACTGTATAAAAAACACATTTATCGATTTAGTTATTGTACATTGAACTCTATTTTATTTGCAATAGAGTTCGTTTACACTTAAATAAAATTGTTTTGTTTTGATTTTTTTAATTTAGTATGCTTATCATTTATGTATGCCTAGTACTTATGCGCGAATTATGTTAGATATATTGTTAGTTTTGTTATCCCTTCATTGTTTTTATGATATTTGTATGAAAAAGTTTTTTTAATATTATTTAACCTTAGATATTTTTTCCTCGGTTTGTAATGAGTTTTTACCTGAATTTAGTCCCTTAGCTACTTATGTATGTATTTGTTTATTTTGAAATAACATCAGCTGTTACCTGATTTTTAATATTATTGGGTTCAAAGGAGGTCTATTACGTTTTAATTTAAATAGGTTTAAATTATAAAACGTAGTTTGTGCTACGCCCACCGACAAGAACAGCTCATAAATAAAACATAAATATTAATTTAATACGTAAGAAACAAGCGTTTAACAAAAGTTCACCTCTTACATTTTTGCACTATGTTATCCACATGTTACTAGGATATTATGAAAACAAGGAGATTAGATAAAAATTTGCGCGAACATTGTTTGAAAATTGAACAACGTCTCATCTAGGCCACTTCAGACGAGAGCGAGATAGCGTATATTATGATATAGCATACGCGTGAAAGGGACAGATATATAGATGTTTGTCAACATCGCGCAATTATATATTTAGAATCTACTTCCGCGATATAGTGTTGCCACTTGCCACGTTTGTGGAATATTAAGATTTACGGCCGCTTGATTTGTGTGTTATTTTAAGATTATATAAATGTATTAACTCATTATTTATTTTGAATACATTAAAGATTTCGTTTTTTTACTAAAGATGATATCGAATAATAAACAAATATTTGTCTTTTTACAAATTAGAATGTTACGTATAATTACAAACAAAGAATTAAATATTATTACGCACAAAGAATTTTCTGTATATTAGGTACCTATATATTTTTTGCATTTTCTTAGTTAGTTTTTTTAAACATGGATTATCATTATAAATTCATTACTGAAGCTACATATTTAAAATTTTAAGTTTTTATTCGAGAAAAAACGTGTTGCGTTGGTAGTCTAATATCTAATAAAAAACATTGTTTTAAATTGTGTAATTTTTATACTATTGTTGTACTTTGGTGTTAAGAAATAATAAATTGATTAACTATGTACATAATAATATAATATAGTACCTATAGATTAATGTTGCATATAAAGATAAGCCGTAATCAGTGTTTTTAGGTCACTTTCAGTTATTAATTATTATGTAACAATATGAAATCCTAACAATATAAAATGTGCAAATTCGTAGATAACAAAGAATAAGTACCATCAGGTAGTAACGGCTAAATCAATGTTGATAAATTTTTGCACAATTCTTACCTACTTAAAATTAATATCTGAAACCTGGATGTTTGATTTTATTTTGTTAACGTCTCATCATGTGTTTAAGCGTGATTTTTTTAAACTAAGTACATACCTACATATTTTTTATTATTTTAGTAAGTACCTACCTTCGCGTTTTGTCTATAATTAATTAATCTAAGTATATGTACTAATATTCTAAAGCTGGAGTTTGTTTGCTTGAACGCGCTAATCTCAGGAAAAACGGGTCCGATTTGAAAATCTATTTTACTGGCAGTCTATTTATATGGAGGAAGACTATCCTACTAATATTATAATTTATAAATGCGAATGTTTGTGAGGATGTGTGTGTGTGTATGTGTGTGTGTATGTGTGTTTGTTACTCTTTCACGCAAATACTACTAAACCGATTACAATGAAATTTAGCACACATAAAGAGGATAACTTGTATTAACACATAGGATAGGCTTTATCCCGGAAATCCCACGGGAACGGGAACTATGCGGGTTTTCCTTTGAAAACGCGGGCGAAGCCGCGGGCGGAAATCTAGTAAGCTATATAATATCATCGCATCATGCTTAGACAAATAGGAGCGGAGCGGGTAAAACCGCGGGGCACAGCTAGTATTACACATAGGTACTTATAAATAGAGAAGATGAAATTGTTTGTTTCTTACTTTTCGGCTCATTATAAAAATTATCTTACCTTTATTATAAATGTATTTCTATTTTCTATCCTTGAGAGTAATATTACGAACACAAAAATAATAACACAAAAATTAAGTTTTTTTCCGTACCTAGACAATTTTTGTAGATAGGTATGTACATATTAAAAAACATTTTTTTATTTAAGTACTAGAGGTCCGCCCCGGCTTCGCCCGTCGTACAGATTTCGCAATAAAAGGTAGCCTATGTTCTTTGACCTTTCTTGGGTATCAAAATATCTCCATACCAAATTTCATGCAAATTGGTTCAGTAGTTTAGGCGTGATTGAGTAACAGACACGACAGACAGAGTTACTTTCGCATTTATAATGTTAGTTTAAGTATGTACAATAACATATTCAATGTTGTATAAGTTATTCCGGATGTAGGTATATGTACTTTACATATTTTTAAGTCGGTAAAGAATTAGTAAAAGTAATTTTTTTTCGTAATTTCGCAAGTGACCTAGATTCTAAGGTCTATGAACATTATTATTTTATAATTACGTTTTATAATTTATTTGTACTTAAGTAGGTAATAAGTAATAACTAATAATTATGTGTAGTTTTTTTGTATTTATTTTAGAAAAATATTTTACTAAAAGCGTGTTTTTTTATTTAAACAGGTCTTTTATCGGTTTAAAAATATTTCATGTTTAAACTGTTAAATTAACCATCTGATATCCAAATATAATTCAGGTATGAAGAGCCTTTTTTCGTTAAATTTAAAAAAAAAAGTAGTTTTACCACCACAGGTTAGTACTTTATTTTTATTGTTTATGTAGAGTAGGTAAGTGAAATTAATTTTAATGAAAAAGGAATTGTTTTTAAAAATATGTATGTAATGACGATTCAAAAGTGCTTCTAGAAGAAGTCTAATTGAATAAGTAAACGTTTGAGTTTGAATTTATTAATAAATACCTGTATTTTCCGTTATTTTAACTAATAACTAGGTAACTGTACTAATAAAAATAATTTGGAAAATCCAAAAGTGCACGCCTCATAATTTTTTTT
>CAJQZN010024149.1:0-17976 GCA_907164685.1 Colias eurytheme | reverse complement strand
ATACTGGCATATAGACGCTTCGACAGGTACCTGTCATTGTCAGAGACACAATGGGTCTGTAGATAATGTTTGTATGTCTGTACGTCTGCGCTATTGTGAGATGCGGGCAGGTGACTTATGCGATTAGCAGATTAGATTGTATGAGCAGTTCATGTGTTGATATGTTACGATGGCGTCTTTGGTTAAATAAATAAATCATTTATTTCACTTAAAAAAATTTACAAATTAGAGCGACCCAGTCTCCTAAGATAGTAAGAACTGTTTTTCAGGAGCCCTGTTTCTTCCATTTACAGTTACACGACAGTGTTTAGTATTTCATTGATACTCCTGATAAATTATGTTATTGAAAATAAAAGTAAAAGTGATTGCTACAAATTGCTTGAATGGTAAATGTTAAAAATATGAGGATTCAAAAGTGAGAAACTTCTAGAAGAAATCTAATTGAATAAATAAATGTTTGAGTTTTGAATTTTGAATCTATTTAAATATGATATAGCGACAAATTAACTAATATGAAATTAGACTACTTAATTGATTTTGAAATATTCTTGTGTTAATCGTAGCTGTTTTTTTCAGAATCTTGGACTGTAAAGTGATTCTTTTTTAAATTACTAATGTCTCAAACATTTTGGTTATTTAGCCAACCATCTTAATTTACTTTATCGATTCTAAAACTTCAATAGTAGTCAGCAACTTGGCCTTAAGTAAATAAAATAAGAAGAAATCGCCTTAATAATCTTATTAAAGTAAACGTTGAATGACGATAAACGCTTATCGACTTTAACATAATGCGTCCATTTCTTCGAACAAAATTAAATTTTATAAGGTTTCCATGTAAAAGGCTGCCCCTGCATTATGTGATACTTCGGCTTAACTCTTGTATTATCTATATAAGCTCCTTGAAGACATTGCTGGGAGATTATATCGGGGTGTTGTGTACTTGTTATCTATTTAAGGATAATTTGGGACCGCCTCGACCTTGTAGTTAGTGAGTGTTTGTTATAATCGAGAGGTTCTGGGTTCGATTCCTTTGTTAAATTTGCGTGTGTGCCGAGCACACGTGTCAGAAGTGAAACTTCTTTGGCGAGATTCAAAGATACCAAAATCGTCGCCTTACTCCATGACGTGACGGTATTCCTAGACGCGACTTCAAAAATTTTGTGTTATAAAGTATGGTAGGCTCTTTAAAATTTGAAATAGCAGACATTATAAATAAAATAACTCATTTACTTACTGGTTACAATTTTGTATCTGAAACAATAGTTAAATAATAAACATTTCGTAAATAAAACATTCAACGTAACCCGTATCCAAAATTTAAATGGAATGTATTAAAACAGAAAGCACAATAGGGTTGTCACATTGATAAATGCCTCGGATAAACCGACGCACAAAACAGTAAATTCACTATACCAAAATTGTTTTACGGGCCAACCCTGTTATTACTTAACTTTGTTGATAAAACCATAGTTTTTTATTTCCTTTTTCGTATTCGTATGTAAATGCAGAGCGGTTCGTAAGAATTAATGGGTGATTACGGTATCAAATACGTATTACAGAGGTACTAGAGGATCGTAAACAAACACACAAACGGTGCTACGAAGGGGCTACGATGTGTCTACGAATATGCTACGCACTACGAATGAGCTGATGTGAATTTGTATTTGATATTATGTTTTGTTTTCTATTTTTCCGTATATTTTAGGGCGGTAAGGAATGTGCGACGTAATTTTGTGATTGTATTTGAATCTTTTATGCGTGTTTTTGCTACGTTTCATTATTCTTATAAGGCTAAATTACAGTCTATACGTACAGAGTCGAAAGATCTCAACAAACTGACAGAAATATTAAAATCATTCACATCTATGTAGTTAAAAACAACCGACGATCCGAGCACACAGTGTGTCGCCGCTCAAAATAGTCATTTTCATAAAAAAAGAGCGACATTTTTGTCTGCGTTAGAGCTTTTTAATACGGAAAGCGGCGTAAAAGTCTACAAAGGGCAAAAGCTTTCAGGGCCCGCATTCAATGGTAGTTTGAATGTTGATCGCGGCCGTAAAAATAAGCATTTGCACATGAATTAAATGTTTATTGTAAGGGAGTCTTGCTTTGTAGTTTTATAGCACATGTGTGTAATGCACAAAGGGTAAATCGTGGAGATTGTATGCTGGGCGAGATGGGTTAGCCAATTATTAGTAGATAAAGTAAAGATATATTTCTTCCAATGATGTAGTTTGTAGAACCATATTTACAAAGTTTCATGTAAAAGAATATTTCATTTTTTATTTACTTACTTGAAAGTGAAAGATATAAAAAAACGCATGATTATATTTTTTATTGAGGTAATATTGACATTTGTACGGGAAGAGACACCTGGTATCCATATTAATATTATAAATGCGAAAGTAACTCTGTCTGTCTGTCTGTTACTCAATCACGCCTTAACTACTGAACCAATTTGCATGAAATTTGATATAGAGATATTTTGATACCCGAGAAAGGACATAGGATAGGTTTTATCCCGGAAATCCTACGGGAACGGGTTTTTCTTTGAAAACGCGGGCGAAGCCGCGGGCGGAAAGCTAGTAAAATATAAATCTATATTAATATTATAATGAGGAAAGATTTTTTGTTTGTTACAATTAAACCAAAAAACTACCTACTTGATCGATTTTAAGCATTTTACCATCAGAATGCTATCTTTACAGATGCTATTTTTATCCGTTAAAACCCGGACGAAACCAGGACAATCAGCTAGTATACACTATAGAAGAGCGAACGTTGTCACCGTTGATGAAATAACGTTAATCTCATGTGGCCAGCGTGGCGGGCACCTGATAATAATCCATTTACCCGACCTCACCTGCGTTAAAGAGGGTAATGCGATGTGACGGGGTGTAACGAGATTCTTTATGGATGTAAACGAATTGGCCATTCGAGGATTTGGATGGGTTTTGTTTTTTGCAGGAAGAAGTGCAGAATAATTTACAATTGTACCTAGTAGAGCTTTTATAAAACCGATAATAATAGAGGATAATTAAGTAAAAAGAAATGTTTGGTTCTACTAGATGAAATAGTTATTTTTTAATAAATCATTCCTGCTGATAAATAGATATTTCCTCTTAATGTTCGCAAAAATATTTCTGCGAACTATATCATAATTCAGAACATATTTTGGAATGAAATCTATAAGATGATATTCCTTTCAACTTTCGGCCTAATGTATAGGTATATTTTACCTCTTAATGCGATTTATGTAAAGTCGTAGACTTATGATATATTGCGAACACCGAAAGCAACTTAATATTAATCTATTCACCAAACAGGGACGCATATATCGACGGCCCATCAGAGGGAACGAGACAAAAATATGAATGGCCGAAACGAAATCGGATTTTCCATTTTATGAATGGAATATATCATACAAAGAATAAAACTGGTTTCTTTTTTACAAACAAATGTATGTGTAAATTTATGGGGCACTAAAATTTTTTATTGCGCTCACGCGAATATAGGCTCTGTTACGTAGAAAGAGGGTTCATTTTGGTTGTCGCGTGTAGTTTAATACGTTTCCATGCACGTTTGTGTCTAGTTGTAAATATTTATTAAACATAAGAAATGAATGTCGCAATATGCTCTTAATTAAAAGTTAAAACCGTTTCCTTTCGCCGTTTTCAAGATATTGTGTAATAATGTAACCGGAGTTAGCCTTATTAAAATTCCTTTAATTTTAATAACTAGTCTTTCGAGCTAAATACAAAAGATAATGTGAATGAAACATGTCCAATCCGGGGATGGTTCTCTTCAATATAAAAATTCCCACTAAATCCATTATTACTTTTCAAACTGAAATATCGTAAAATCGTTTCGTTAATCGTTAGACCACACACACACAGTCACATTAGTTAAAAAAATATATTAAATCATATATATTCAACATTAATCCGTCAGTCCTCGGATCACAGACACAATAGAAAATCTATTGTGTCTCGGCCCGATCGGGCCGCTCGGTGGTCAATGGGTTAAAATGACTTGGGTAAAATACATACATGATATGAGTACTGTACGGACAAAGCACTTAAAACAATTTGAATAAATAAAACGTTGATATTAACTGCACAATAGGAACGTCCGTCCGTCCGTCTAATAGCATATTTTTATGACAAAGAATACAAAATAAGCGGCCCGAAGTAAAGCAATAAGCGAAAGAGTACTGAGAATCCTAAGATGTCACTCCCTAAGGCCGTTTGTTACTAAGATACAGTGAATTTTTAAACGTATAAAAAAGCTAAATAAAATTCACAGATAGTCACAAAACGCTCCAAGCGACAAACCTTTGAGCTCGAAACGCGGGCTTGTTAAGCTTTGTCAACTCTACAGTTAACTAAATAAAGGTCTTTATAAAATTCTTTTTTTTTATGCACTGTCAAAAAGGTAACCGTGAGCGGGATTTTTTTCTTTTTCCTACGGCTCTGTAAGTTCGTTAAAATATACGTTTGGGAAGACTATATCTACCTTATATATGCGGGTATATGCGTGTACGTTGTTATTAATTCATGCTGTAATGTTTTTTTTTTACTTTGTCTACGTGCGCCGAACATCTCATGTCATTAAGGAAGATGTTTCCGTGCCCGGTTTTGTATTTGTTTCGGATACACTTGCATATATAACGTCGAATTTTTAGACGTTTTTTGTCTAACTATGCTATTGACTGTTTAATAACTTTTCACAAAAGTCTTGAATACTTATCAATACTAATATTATAAAGGTGAAGAGTTTGTTTTTTTGTTTGAACCCGCTAATCTCGGGAACTACTGGTTCGATTTGAAAACTCTTTCGGTGTTAGATAGCCCATTTATCGAGGAAGGCTATAGGCTATATCATCACGCTAAGACCAACAGGAGTGGAGCCACGCGGGTGAAACCGGGCGGCACAGCTAGTATAAGAATATAGTAATTATATTATATGTAAAATAATAATGTATATACCATCGTTAGACCCCTGCGAAGAATCTGACTCGCCCCAATTGGATCTCAATTGAGTCGCTACACGCGTCTAATGTCGAGATTGGAATATTAGCCAAATGATAGCTTGATTTGTTATTGATTTCTCGTTATCGAAACCCCTAAAAAGGGGTTGGGTAATTGCCTCTGGCATGTGGATGCATGGCAATTTTGTGTATTTTTGTAATTACATAAATTTTTGTTAATACAAATTTATTTTGAGTGGTGGTTAGATTTTCGATATGTTGATTACTGTTTTGATAACTTGTGGTTTGGTCGATTGTCGTAGTATCGTGTTATACTTGAAAATCTTTCCATATCATTTAGAACTAGAATCTCTCTATCTCAATACGAAATTTCACGCAGAATCTAAACAGCCATCTGATTGAGTAAATACAATTTGTTTTTTGATAGATTAAAAAGCTTGCGTGTTACCGTATGAGATGTAACAAGTCAAACTAATATCAAAAGCCTTGTTGTGTTTAGTTAAATAAATACTTAAAACTCTAAAGTAATTAAAATTTTAATATTAAAAATACTTATAAGTTCACTAACAGTTTCTTGCGATTAAGTCTAGGCAGACTGATTTCAATCAATAATGTTAAATCGGCATTGTTTCAGACCGATAAATCTTAGCACTGACTGTGCGAGGTCACCCGGCCTCGTAAATCTCGTGTCAAGTGCCAAGTAGAACGGAAATTTGGTGTTCGAAATATGGAAAGTTGCATCGTAAATTGTTCAGCTTTTCGATATACGTATAATGGGTAGATAGGAACATAGGTAACATCGTAAGAGATTTATTCAGATATCAAATGAAAAATAAAACAAATATAAATAAAAACAAATACAATACTGTATTGTTTGCATTTGTTTCTTATTTTATACTGCTAGCTGCTTCACTCGTGTGAGGCTTTAAAAAAATCAATTTAATATTACGCACAAATTTCTTATTTTTAATAAAAAAAATACACAGCAAAATATTATCTAATTCGCATATATCACAGGATAAATGAGATTTGTCTCAATGTAGGTATATTTATGATACACTTGGGTCCAATTAAGTGAGAGAAAATTGGAAAAATATCGTATTGTTTTTCTAATGTCTAGGTGTAAGTCCACACTGCGAGCCTAGCGCGGTTGCGACGGCGGGCGCGAAATATCAAACGTATGAAACGCGCCTTTGCGTCCACATTGAAATGACTATGGCGGAAGCCTAGTGCGACGGTAATGAGCGAGCCAGCGCGCGTAGTTTTCAAACTCTCCTATCCGCGCGTTCTGGCCACACTACGGGCCTAGTCAGCAAGCGACCCAATGCGCGGACGGCGGGGGTATCAAACCAGTTCGGTCTTGTCGCTCGACTTCTTATATTATATCCTTTATTGTTTTTCGTAAAATAGCGGTAAATACTTAATTGTTGAAGTGAAACTTCTTTAAGTTAATTTATAAGTGCGATTCAATCTAAAACACTTATATACACCACAGTAATTTTGTAGGGTATAATCTCAATTCTTCATATAAGATTCACCCGTTATTCCTCTGTTTTATTTATTTCGTGTACAACTTCTATAATGATCTCATCTCAAAATCGGACTGTCCAGTAAAAATAGCAAATCGTCCAAAGTTTGCAACACCCGAAAAACGTCGAACCGCTACTTGAGCTCGCGCGTCGGTGTGGCCACCGCGAGCGCCCGCTCGTCGCGCCCGCCTAGGCCGCCGCCACCGCGCATTCAGTGTGGACGCACACTAGGTGTTACTAATATATTAAATCGAAACCATTTAACTTATTCCCAACTAGCGGTCCGCCCTGGCTTCGCCCGTGGTACATATTTCGCAATAAAAAGTAGTCTATGTCCTTTCTCGGGTATCAAAATATCTCCATACAAAATTTCACGCAAATTGGTTCAGTAGTTTAGGCGTGATTGAGTAACAGACAGACAGACAGAGTTACTTTCGCATTTATAATATTAGTATGGATAATAATATATGAAACATCGTTCAACTTAGAGGTCTAAATATATTGGTTAGTTTGTCTTACAAAACCTTACCATAGCGAGGGCGTATACATTTATTAATTTTGAAAGAAAAACGCACCAAGGTTCGCCCGTGGTACATATTTCGCAATAAAAGGTAGCCTATGTCCTTTCTTGGGTATCAAAATATCTCCATACCAAATTTCATGCAAATTGGTTCAGTAGTTTAGGCGTGATTGAGTAACAGACAGACAGACAGAGTTACTTTCGAATTTATAATATTAGTATGGATTTTGTTCATTAAGAATAAAGAAAAAGGTAAATTTATTTAGATGGTATACTAATGGACGGTAAGAATTTACGCGCTCTGATAATAATTTGTGTACGGAAAACAAATAAATTACCGAGTTTCATGTTCCGATTAAGGTGGGTTGTGACGTCATAGGCCTTACCAGTGAAGGTAATCCCCACTTCTCTTAATAACTAAAATATAACGTATTCAAAGTGTTTATTTATTTTAGTATCTGTATTTCGTTTACAAAACAAATACATTCTTATCTTATTATCTTGCTTTCTTTTATTAATTGTTATTGAACAATAACAAAATAACATTATTTTATTCCTTTTTACTTTTACTTTTTTTACAATCTTAATTAATTACGTTTTCTCTCGTCAATTGACCTAAACTTAAAAATATTTCCAAAGTAAACGATCATATCTAATTACCAAATTATGAACATATTAAAAATATACCTAATTACAACAATATAAAGGGTGTAATTATAATTCGCATTACAATTCGCATCTCACATAACTTGCCGCGTTCGGATATCCGCTCGCAAACTAATTATCCCTGAACGGCGGATCTGCTTCCGCGCCTCTGTATGTACAGACATGTACGTGTACATTTACATGTACGGGTACATATTCAGATACGTACGTCTATACTTACCCGTACATGTGCATGTACGTAGATGTAAGTAGATGTAGATGTGCATCTGTGTTTGTGGACGACGAAATTCGTTCGGAAATTACGTGCGCAAAAAGGAAATATTTCGTTTTGAATGTGGAAAAATTTTAAAGTGTAAAGTAAAGTAGTTTAGTGGTAGGTCTGTTATGGGTTCGAATCTTGGGTCGAGTTTTGTGTTAAACGAAAAATATATACCTATGACGAGACCAGTAAATTGCGGATGATTTATAATACACACAATAAATTAATACTTAATAACTCAAAGCAAAACGTAAATACTTAATCAATACATTTATAATTGTTACCACGAACACCTACAAACTGAAATGAATAAACTCCATCGCAGTCAATGCATTTCGCCCAACAGAGAACTTTCAAAAGCCCTTGTAAAAAATTCACAAGACGCAGCGAGCGAGGCGCAGCCCCGCTGACGTCATCCACACTTCTACGAATTCAATTTTCCCACCGAGTTCTTACAATAATAAATATTGAAATGCAACACAAACATTCCCGGTATTTTTATTTTTATTTTATTTTGTACTTTTGCGCCGTCTCGATACCGAGTATTGAGCAAATATGCACTCGGTTGCTTTGGGGACGTGATTTTTTTAAGTACTCGTTTTATGTTTTATTAGTAACTAGCAGCCGCCCGCGGCATCGCCCGCGTTTTCAAAGAAAAACCCGTTCCCGTGGGATTTCCGGGATAAAACCTATCCTATGTGTTAATCCAAGTTACCCTCTATATGTGTGCTTAATTTCATTGTAATCGGTTCAGTAGTATTTTCGTGAAAGAGTAACAAACATCCATACATACAAACTTTCGCCTTTATAATAGTACTAGCTTTCCGCCCGCGGCTTCCCCCGCATTTTCAAAGATAAACCCGCATAGTTCCCGTTCCCGTGGGATTTCCGGGATAAAACCTATCCTATGTGTTAATCCAAGTTACCCTCTATATGTGTGCTTAATTTCATTGTAATCGGTTCAGTAGTATTTGCGTGAAAGAGTAACAAACATCCATACATCCATAAAAACTTTCACATTTATAATATTAATAGGATTAGGACTAGGTTTCTGCCCGCGGCTTCGTCCGCTTGTCTAAAGCTTAATAAAATACTTGAACCATCGTCTTGAATCACGCATCAAAGTCCGTTGCGTAGTTTTAAAGACCGCATACATAGGGAATTAGGGATATAGGGACAGAGAAAGCGACATAGTTTTATACTATGTAGTGATGACTAACTTCTGATTAAAACAGATAAGTATTAAAGCACATAAAGTAATATAATTATACTATTTATCTTAACTCGACGGAACTGCATTCTTAGGAAACTGTAAATCACTCACTTTGCTATTTCCGTACACTTTAATTAGGAATTAAATAAATTGCTATAAATATATGAGATAGCGACTGGTTTTACTTAATAAGAGCCTATACCTACCTACGACAGTCGGCAACAGTCTCACAAAGGTAACTTTGTGAGTGCTCATGGGCGGTGGTGATTACCTCACTAGGTGACCCACCTGCTCCGTTGCCCGCTCTAATATAAAAAAAAAAGGTATTTTCTAGTATGAGGTAAATTAACATATATCTGGCTTATTAGCTTTCTTTACAAGTAAGTAGGTTTTAGTACCTATGGAATCGAATCCAAGATATCTTGGTTCTCTGCATACGTATTACATAATATGAATGAGGTGGTCAAACAACTATAAAAATGGGAATCTGTACCTATATAGTAGCCTATGAATCCATACTAATATTATAAATGCGAAAGTAACTCTGTCTGTCTGTCTGTTACTCAATCACGCCTTAACTACTGAACCAATTTGCATGAAATTTGGTATAGAGATATTTTGATACCCGAGAAAGGACATAGGCTACTTTTTATCCCGGGAAATAGGATAGGTTTTATCCCAGAAATCCCACGGGAACGGGAACTATGCGGGTTTTTCTTTGACTGCGCGGGCGAAGCTGCGGGTGGAAAGCTAGTACTTATATATCAAAAATAATGTAAAAATGTAAGCGATGATACAAAAATAAATACAATTAACGATCCACCGCTCAGTTTCCTTTATATAATATAAAGTTATAACTACTATCGTTACATAAGTATAAAGCGACGGAAATAATATAATAGTGTCGGTACTCACTCGCGGATTTCCGAACGATGTGTGTTCAGTACTTTATGTAACTACACTTCGATGATTTTGTAAGCTTTTGAAATAATCTGAAATAATGTGGGTAGATAAAGAAAGTAAATACGCCTTAAATAAAATATTATAAAGCTGAAGAGAATCTCAGGAACCACGAGTTAT
The DNA here is from genome assembly GCA_907164685.1 of Colias eurytheme. Taxonomy (NCBI): domain Eukaryota; kingdom Metazoa; phylum Arthropoda; class Insecta; order Lepidoptera; family Pieridae; genus Colias; species Colias eurytheme. The sequence goes on along the minus strand of CAJQZN010024149.1, from coordinate 7,719 downwards.
AGGAGAATGGGCATTTTACTATGGATGTTGGGCCTGAACACTTGAGTTGGACCAATACACATGAGATATTGTTTTTGTAATAGATCATAACACATACATAACGGAAAAAATATATATAAAAAATAATCAACCGAGTTTTTCCCTTTCACACCAACTTAAAAAAAAACCCGTTTAAAGTTTTTGTTTTTTTTTTCGGTTTTTTTTTTGAGACGTTATGTTAATGTTGTGTGTATAATTTACGGGACCCCTAATGTCTGGTTAGGGAATTAATAACCACGATATAAGATATCTGGTCCACACTACTAGGTTATATTGTATTATTTATTTGTATTACGTACCTATGTAAACATTTTTTCGCTATCAATCCTAATAAATCATTAAGGAAGGTTATTTTATACGTAAAAATTCTAAACTATATTAGAGAAATATTGCATTCAGAATCATTAGTGGTATGTTTGAAGAGACCTGCCGTTTAAAAAAATTGATTGCTAGTTTTTTGTATATCTACCATTCGCAATGTACCTACACATTGTAATAATAGTACATCTATTACTAAATTTTAATACTCTCACAAACATAAACATTGCCATGAAATACATGTTTCCAGAACATCTGTCACACATTAACGTAAAACAACAACTTATTCCTCACAAAACTAGCCAATAAACACAACCAACTCAAACACACATAAACACATATCAATACCAAGGACAAGTGTTCCCGGGAACGTATTTGTACGTTCAATATCCGGGTATTGGTATGCGTCCCGCAACTCAAAACTACTGCTAATTATTACGGGAACGTCAGACGCGTTCCCTGGCGCCAATTTCCTGCAATACATGCTAAATGGACTGGCGAGGTTCGATCTTGTAGGGCTGGCAAATATTTGTTTTGTTTATTACTGCTAGGCCCAGCCGGGTTGTTAGGAAACTAAAGCCTATATTACTCGGTAAGGATGTAGTTTAAAAAACCAGTAGAGTTGTTTTGAATCGGGTGAGACTTATTATTGATATAGTAGTAAGGATTTTTTATCGTTTGTGCTATAATTTTAGACATAAATATAAATAAATATAAATATAAATAAGTATAGTATACACATATAAAAGTTGACGACAACTGATAGAAGTGTAATGATGCAAAAACGACTGCATTTTACTGTCATTCCAAGAGTTTACTTAATGCAATATTAAAGACGATAACCATGTTTAGTATGTAATAAACATGTTATCATGTTTCATAATTTTTAATATTTTAGTCAAGAACATATTAAAATTTTGATGTCTATACGGATACATGTTTAATCAAATTGGTTCGTAACATAATATTATATTTGTTTATATCTTTCGTTTCTTGTGGTTTTTGCCTCCTCTTCGATTTCGAATATAAATTTATAATTTAAGTCATTTGTGACTAATAATTGTTCTAATTTCGATTACATTAGTATGTTTCGTTTGTTCGCATTTAACCATTGTATGATTATATTATACTTATAATAAATATTGTGATATTTACGCAAACAAAGCAGGTGGAAAGCAGTAGTACTAAAATAATTACAAAATGTTACAAAGAGCATAACTGAGCAGGCATTTATTTATGAATGAAAGGAAACTTAATGGCCATTATCATGGCTCTAGTATCTCACAAAGTGATTATACACGGATTAAGATAAATCACATTACTGTATACAAGTAATCTGGCCTTTGATAATGCTGCGTCTACACGATTACTCTTCTCCTATTTGCATGACACATTTACTTGAGTTGTCAAATTAGTAATATGTAGACAAGGCATATAAGTTCCTCTAAAGGAAAAATTGTAATACAAACTAAGTGTATTTCGTCAAATATCTAGAATATTCTTACTTCTAGAACATGATATCATGACGAATCAATTGATACAGATAACATCTCGCTCGTATTCCCGAAAGGGTTAAGGTTCATGTATAAATATATTCCTAGTACATTGAAACAGATATATCTAAACCCGATGGAATAAAAGCCGAGTGCATTAGCATAATCTGAACACAATTCTGAACTCTGTCTGAACAGTAGTCTATGGCTGAGTGGATAACGGATAGACATCAGATGACCTACGTAAAGGACAGCATTCCAATAGACCTGGGAAAAAGGATGCAATAAATGCATATCTTTCGTTAGAAATTATTTAAAAATATCTGTTTGGAAGTATCGAATAGTTTAATGCTTTATTTGCTAAACACTTAAATTATATAAGAGTTTAGACTACTAAACGTGACGTCATTATTACATAATATACAATATTAATTCCTGTCACGCACGGCACGGGCTTTTCAAAATCCGATACAAATGCTCCCGAAGGCGATACGAATACTTTGACGATAGTTTTCTCTTATAAGACACTAGCTTAAACAGCTATTGACAGGCAAGTTAAAGCGCCGTCATGCAAATTGCACAAGCCCGATCGTGTGGCCGCGCCCTTCTCGAATATTCGACGCGAACGCCCGGGAACTTTGTCAAATGGAACCGGGCTAATCTTATCCTGAGGGAATACATAATGAATATGTATACAGCTCTAATATACGATCAGGCGCATTTAGTAGACGCCATGTTTGGTAGTTTGATGGTAGGGTGTTTGATTCCATTTGTTGAGTTTTTATAAGACCTATATAGATAAAAAAACAAATAAGGTAGGCACGTGGTAAGGTTAAGTATAATCTAGAAAAGAAGCACGTCTATTGTTATTATGATTTACTGTTCAAACGTTTTTATGAATACAATATGAGTTTTTGTGGACAGCTAAGACTTATTAAAATATTATGTCCGCGTGTGACTACACACTTTTTTTTTTAAATTTCGCTCAATGCGAGTTACTTTTCTATTTACCATTTTTTAGAATCAGTTTCAATAAGAAATCATAACATGAAATTACTTATAATGAAAAGGTAATTTCAAATTCGGTACAACGATCAAACAAGCATAGAGCAGGCACCTCTCTAACAAGACGCGGCACTATAATCCCATTACTCCGCCCGTAAATTATATCAAGAATTGTCCCATTAACGAATTAAATCCACCATTCAGAGGCTCGCAAATATAAAATGAAACGCCAGAAATTGAAAAGGCCGGGCTTTGAAGTTCATTTCTTATTTCCTGCACTTTGAATAGAAGTCATCTTTTGACAGCAAAAAGTACAGCCAACTTTACAATTTCAATATCCGCTCTTGGATGACAATTTTCATTTCCTCTGCCGATTCGGGCATTAGATATGATTGCGTTATTCAATTTGGTCCAATTATTATTATTTATATATGTTTTATGTAGATAAATAGATGTTATGTATAACTTGATCATGTGTAAATTGATATTGACAGTGCAAAGCTAGCTTTTTTGGCGCTTTTTAACGAACTTTAAAAAAATATCTGAAAGAAAAGACATATCAGGAAAGTATGCAACTAACCTAACAGAAGCATATTTTTATTTTTAACCTGTTAAATACATAAACAAAACCAGCAATTGTACTTGCTGAAAATTAATTTTAACTAGTTGGCACCTGCTAATTCAATTAATTATAATTCACAATTATGTGATATAACTTCAAAGTTCCAACTTCCTTTGTGCGTTAATAGCAATTCGGGAATGTCAATTGGATTTTAGTGTTTTGTTAAACTTGAGGGTAGTTACGAATATGGGACCAATTGGGCGTTACCATGGCAACCATATTCTAAGATTGGTGCCATGGTAACCAGTTTTGTTTGGAATCCTTGAATGTTGATTTTAACAATTAAGTGCTTGTTATCGATATTCGATACATGTAATATATAAATTTAATTAGGTATATATAACATGATAATTGAATTATATAGAGCCGTAAATAATAAAGAAACAAGTAAGTATATAATTAACTTATTATGAGATGTTATTTACTTACATGTTTTAATTATTAATAAAGAACTTTTGAATGGAGACCATGGAATGGTCGACGTAAGCCAGGCAAACCGAAAGCACGGTGGTCCGACGATATTTCTAAAACAGCGGGTAAATCTTGGATGCGTCTGGCCAAAAACCGAAAAGAATGAAAAAACATGAGGAGGCCTATACCCGACTATGGGTGAATTAAGGCTTGAAAGAAAAGAAAAGAAAGAAAAATAACTTTTACAGATTTGTAGCTTTTTCTCTCACGAATCGCTATAATATGAACAATCCATCTATCCAAAAAGGTAGATTACTTAATAATTTGTTAGAATAGAAAATAAAAAAATATTTAAAAGGCTCTTTAAATAGATTCTCCGGGCGTGGGAAAGAACGCATAATTCTCAACTCGAATATTAAACTTAGTCTCGAACAAGGCGAAGTTTTTTCTTCGTGATACGTTCCAAAGGGTCCGCAGTCAAGGGTCAATCGAAGTTGCTGGAACTCTTTAATAAAAATGTGATATTCTCATATAATTTTGTTACCGTTTTATATTCTTTTAGCGAGATAGATTGCTATATGCTAGCTAGGTGAGGTTTTTTCTGTGTTCTGTGTTCTTGTTCTGTGTAATTTCGAATGTGTCCTGCAAATTTTTGAAGTATTTTTAGCAAAGTATAAATTAAACTCCACTAGGTAGAGAAGTAAATATAATATACGTTGGCATTGTGAATGATCATGTAGACGACCATCTCTGGAAACACCTAATCGGTTTAAAAGAAGTAGGGAAATATTAAAAACTTTAAAATGTTATAAGTAATTTTTATATCTATTATACGTTGTTTTTAAATATTTAGTATTTTTTGGCTCTAATGCTATTTTTAAAAGAGCTCTCAATTAAATTTCTTCTGTTCGAAAGTAACCACTTTAAGAAAAAATCATATATTCCAACAACATAGAGCTTTGAAGATTTAAGATAATTCCCTATTCATACGTGACTAGTTGTTGACGTTCAAAGAACCAATAATAGATACGATCACGACGTGTCGGAGCGTCTGTGTGGCTTATCTGTGCGATAAGGGCTTGAACGGATGGAGCGTTTTTGATACAATCGCTTATGAGTGGTGGTCGGTGGATGAAGGTTTTAAGATGTGATGGCGGAATTTTTGAAGTGAGAACATAAAGTATTTAGCTTACAAAATGCGTTAAATTGAGTTAAATATCAACATATCTGTACAAACTATTGCATAAGTCTACGATTATAAAAGGCATTGGTAAATAAATAATATAAATGTGAACTACAGTAAGACTAAAATGCTAAAAGTGTCGCTTTTTAATGAAGAATTTAATTTTCCACAATCCATTTTATAAAATCTTAATATTAAGTATATCACAAGCCATATCTACTTATTATTAAGAATATATTATTCTTATTAATGCTAATATACACATCTCACAAGAACTTATCGATAAAACCAAAAATAAAGCTTTAACGTCTCTATTCACACGATAAATAATCTTACCTAAATCGATTTAATATGAAAATTCTAGATATTATCGTCTTGGAATCATACGTGTCTGATCCTAGACGTATACGTTATCGACAAAAAGCCGCGCCGTCTGATTGAGCCCTAAGCGTTGAAACGCGAAGAAATTGAAGAAATCCTAGGAAATTATATTTGAAGCACTTGTGCTTATACTTACCTATGAGCCAGACGCTGTTCGGTTGCGTCTTTATAATCCGTTTTTCCGTATCTCCTCTCTGATATGGGATTTTGGTATGGGTAGATTAAATCTTCTTTCTTAGGCTGTTACAAGGCTTGTAGTTTTATTGTTTTAGGTATCTTATGTAATAATGCCATAATGTAGAGTTGCATAATTACATGATTGTGACTTAACCACAAGTGCGTCTAAAAGAAAAAGTAATTAATGTACACATACGTCGCAGTTAACCGGTATAATTTAACATTTCACTAAAAACCTATTCTCTATTTCAATGATATCTTAATAATCGTCTATAATTAATTAAGAGACTAGGTTATTAATAAAACGGCTGATTTAACCATTTAGCTACCACGTAAACATAGATGATAGAACTACGCAAATACAAAGATAATTAAAATTTAAAAGGGATGTAAGTAGGTCGCATCTTGCCCGACCTTTCGAGCACTTGCTAAACTTAATCTGTTCTCAAGTTATGGCTTATGTAACGGACGTCCGGAAATAATTGCATTTATTAAAAGCGTACTTGTAGAAGCGCAGATAATATAAATTCAAAATGTTTCAGTCAGAACGTATTTGCTGCTATTTTCAATATATAAAAATGAATCGCAAAATGTGTTGGTAAGCGCATAACTCGAGAACGGCTGAACCGATTTCGATAATTCTTTTTTTATTATATTCCTTGAAGTACGAGGATGGTTTTTATGTAGAGAAAACGTAAATATGTACCACGGGCGAAGCCGGGCGGACCTTATTTTTCAATAACTTCGAAACTGTATAACTTTTAGAATATTTTAAACTGTTCAGTTTTATATATGTATGTATGACGTTATTGTGTTATGTTTCCACCTTCCAGTAAATTTCCTATCTCCAGTATTTAAAGTACTTTTCCTCCAGGGTCCGGCAAAATTTTCCACCTTGTAGGTATATGTATAGGGATTACGTTGAGGCTCGATTTAATAAAGATTTACTTCTAAACCGGAGTCTCTAGATTTGTGGTCCCTCTTAAATTATTCTAAGGGCTCTGTTTTTCATCATTAGGAACTGACCCGATTTATGTAGCTTTTGTTATGTATTGTATAATATTATATTACGAAGAAGATATCGATATTTATTACTCAAAGAAATAAATGTATTTTGAACACAATCTAAAAATTATTCTTTAAAAAAAAACAATTTATCCATTAACATGACTTTTAAGTCTTATGAATTACCGAATCTATTACAATTCTTTTCAAAATATTTGTTGTGAATGTCTCATAAATCCCTTTTCTTTCGACTACTTAGTATAAATATATACATAATATATAAAATCCATACTAATATTATAAATGCGAAAGTAACTCTGTCTGTCTGTCTGTTACTCAATCACGCCTAAACTACTGAACCAATTTGCTTGAAATTTGGTATGGAGATATTTTGATACCCGAGAAAGGACATAGGCTACTTTTTATTACGAAATATGTACCACGGGCGAAGCCGGGGCGGACCGCTAATATTCCATAAAAGCATATCGATCCCATCGCACGCGATAACAGTTTTATCTAAGTAATCTATATTGAACCGCAATCGATTGGATTATAACTGATTTGTAATTAAACGGTCGCCGATTTAATAATCGATTACGGATTATAGGTTTATAACAAGTTTCCATTGCTGATAACTATCAACAACATGTTGTGTTTTGTAATAATATAAGAGCCCACGACGGCCAGACTTTCCTTTCTTTCGGAAAGTTGAAAGTTTCTCTGTATATGTCTCCGATACAGATAAGAACGACTAGCGATTATCAAGTCTGGGTTGTGGTTACTTTGGCAGGAAACAGGTAGTGGAGGTGTATAAAATTGTACCTAACTTTCATTATAGTTTAAAAGCTAAATTTTATATATGTTACTTGGGGACCTATAAAAAGACATTACCTCAAGAGCCAGACAGTTTTCATGGTTCTTACATCTAGCCAGACACATTTAAAAAATAACTAACATATCATCAAATTCACATAACTACCTAAAAGCGTAACAAATATGAAATAACCCACTAAAAACATTAGTTAACTATAATTATTAAAAAAATAAAAGTATAATATATAAGTAATAAAGTTATTACTTATCTT